>JASUUF010000378.1:0-148036 GCA_030449835.1 Clausena lansium
CAATTCCAACAGATTTCTAAAAGACTCCATCTCTCTCAGATTCTTGATATGAAAAGGACAAGTTCACCTCGCCATTATTCACAGGGCATATTTCCAACATCCTGCTACAAAGTTATTTTGGACACAGACTGTGGATATGAATGGAAAACCATTCCTCATCCTTTTCCTCTTCAAGATGACCCCACAACTATCGTAGAACTCCAAAGACTTCCTCCTCGAACCGAATCATGTTACTCCTCCACCAAGATATTCAACACACTTGGGACCTCAACATGAAGTCCTCTCGCTCCATTCTCTAGTGAAAATCCAGTGTGGTCTATTGTTCAAAGAAGAACGTTCTGCATTACACCAACATCATGTACCAGGACTCACAAGATCCTTACGAAGACTTTTCTCCGAGCCTTCTCTCAGTCTGCCCGCCAGCCTCGGTTCCATGTGCTCTTCCTCCTACACAGTGGAATACCCACCGTAACCTACCTACTCCTCTTACGCTTGTGAATTCCCACCGTAGATCTACTTACAACATTTCTGCAAAAACGGTGAAGGAAGGATGATGTGAAACGATAATGGTATGATGAGATCAGCGAACCCGTCTCCATCTCACTGTAATGTAATGGTTTTGCTTTTCTCTGCGTTTAACTTTTCAAAAAGTCACTTTATGACTTTTGTTTGTTTATAATAATGTGGCTACGGGTCCTACTACTATCGTTTGTTTGTTTACTTTTTCTAAAGTCACTTTACACTTTTTGTTTGCTTTTTCCTTTTGCGGCTGTGGTTCCTGTCCTACCACAAGTGTCATTGTTGGTTTGATTGATGGAGTTTTTCCTATATATAGGACACTCCTCCCCTTTTGTAAGATAAGCTTTAAATCATTGAACATAAGCCTTACGGCTTTCTTCTAAACTTTCTTTGTTTTCTCTAAGTATTCCGTGTTAGACTCTTATTTAAATTTGTTCATCTCTATCCTAGTTGAGTACGACCTAAACACATACCTTGTGTAGGTTTCCGTATAGCAGAAGATAATCTAACCTTAGAAACCAAAAAACAGTATAGAAAGATGACAGTTACTCCATTGTTCATGTTCACAATAGTCGACTTGATTCGGCACTCGTATAACGTGGTATATGGAACTCTGTATCTTCATTCGATTTTTGGTATTTGTTGGTTCGGGTATATAAGGCTGGAAACCCGGTGGTGCGGGCTACTGGCCCAAAGGACCATTAAGTTCGTCATCTCTCTGGTCTAACAACGCCACCGTATTCACGGAGAATAATCATAACTGAGAGAAAAGGCTGTTTGTTCATTATATTCTATCTGTTATGTATAAATAGATTCAACATCTTGAAAGAACTTCTATGCTTTCTCGATTCTCGAATAGGTGTGTGTATATATATATATGGGAAATTATCTCGGTAGCTACAACTTATTAAGTGAAACTTATAAACCACCAAATTTTAAGATTGTATATGTAAACCACATACTTTTTAAAAAAGTATCTCTCACCCACCTTTCCGTTAACTCCATAACAAAAACATGACGTGAGCATGCCATCATAAGAAAAATATTATTATTTACTTAAAAAATAAATATTTAATTAATTATATTATATTTTTAAAAAAATAAATATTTAATTATATAAACAACATCATTTTTGTTTATAAAAAAATCAAACAATACAAAAATCAAACAATAAAAAATCGTAATTATTGTATTAGGTGTGTAAAATAGTCTTTACGCGTAAAACTACTAACTATAGCTTAACATTTTTAATGGAAAAGTGCTTGGGAGATATTTCTTTAAAAAGTAGGTGGTTTATGTGATATAATCTTAAAATTTGGTTGTTTACGTAAGTTTCACTTAATAAATGATGGCTACTAGATAATTACCCTATATATATATATATATATAAAATACCCACCATCAGACTTTGTTAGAAAGTTGAAGCTCACATTTTAATTTATTCTTTTTTTATATATTTAAAAAAGTAGATTCATGGGTAAAGTTGAAATCTATATTTTACTAGTGGTGCTATTTACACTCCACTTAATCTAAAAAAAATCCCTTTTAAGAGTATTTTCGAAAATATAAATTAATTTCTCAATAAAATAATTTGTCTCGTTATCTTTTTCACTTCATATCCTTCTCTCTCTCTATATCTGAAATCTCATACTCTGTATATTACTTACAATTTCCCATCTCTTAACGTATGTGATTTTATCTACCTTCATATTTTCTGTTGTTTGTTTTCTTTAAAACCAAAACCTAATATGGTTTCTTTATTTAGTTTCTTAAAATAAATATGACTATAAGAAGGATAAGCAAAATTAAGGATGAGCAAGCTTTTAGTTATTTTTTTTTTCAAATGCAAGTTTCACAATTACTAAGAAGATATATAAAAGGGAGTTTACAAGACTATAAGGGGGTGTCAATAGTGCCACTCTTTTTAAATCTTCTATCTTTTCCAAATTATAGATGATCAACAAAATAAAACTGTTTAAAAATTACTCGCAAAAAGAACCTTTGAGAGACCTATTTTAATTTTTTCTTTCATTTGGAAAAAAATTTTATATTACTAAAATATTAATAAAGTTTACTCTTAAGGAGAATCTTATGTATCTAAATAAAACATACTATTATTGATACTCCTTTTAGCTAGACTTATTCAAGTTGCAATTATTCACCATAAACTCTAATTTTTTTTTTTAAATCTAATCTTATCAATCTACATCTTAACAATAACGTTACAATTTATTTTTCAATCGTAGGCATGGAAATTTGTTGATGGGCTAATATACAATTAATTTTGGACTTTTTGTTATTTAAAAGGGAAAAGAACACCTACTTTCCCCAAGGTTTACGAAAATGGACATGAACACCCCCAACTTTAAAAAAAAACACATAAAGACATCTTTTTTAACCATAATAATCTTTAAATATAATAATTAAAAAATTGACTCTAAAGTTTTTAATTAATAAAAAATTAATATAAATAATCTAATCTATCTAGTAGACTAATAATATTAAATTGTTTTTAACATTTAAAATAATATTAAAATTTTAAATTATTATATTTATTTGATAATATATTTGTATTCATTAAAAAGATTTTAAATAAATCATTGGGTTAAATAGATTTTACAATTAACAAAATATCTCCCTATTAATAATATTATTATTATTTTTTATATAATATTTAAAAATAATTTTTATTTTTATTTTTATTTTTATTTATTTATTTTGATATTATGTTTCTATTTATTATTAAAAATTACTTTAATATAATCAAATAGGTCTAATAGACTGTAAAAATATAAAAATATTTTTTAAATATTAAATATTTTTTAAAAAGTATATATTATTACATTTATTTTAATGCCATATTTCTATTTACTATGAAATTTTAAGGTCAATTTTGTTGGGTTTATAGAGTCAAAGGGTAATATAGTTAATAGGAAGTCTTGTTGTCCCCTATTGTAAATTTAGGGCTCTTTGTGAACATTTGTCAATTTCCCAAAACTTAGGGGTATAGGTATCCTCTATCCTATTTGAAAAGGTAGAAGAATGGGCAAAGCCAAGTCAATTATTTTTTACTATTTCAATTATAATCCCAAACTGACCCTTAATCTTCTATTACCTTGGAACCAAAAAAAATTTTTAATTTTTTATTAGGCATACTTTAACATTTCTTTTTTAACACATTAAGTGATAAAAAATTTCTAAAGCATATAGAAATCAACATTTAATATGAGAATAAATTCGTTCATCTACTACCGATAAAAGAATAAGATGATTATTAAAAGGTCTAGACTTTGCATTATTTGTGAAGAGTGTCAAATTTAATTTGAATTGAGGGTTTATGTTTGTGTGTAAGGTAGAATGAAGTGGGTGTGAACAGTTTTTTTAAGATAAAATATTACGATTGATTTCGGATTAAGTTGCTAGTTTTATCTACATGTATCAGTACACCTACTTATGCCGCAATCCTTTGTTCCGAATTTTATCGATAGTTATGTACTAACTATACTTATATGTAGATATTTGAATTATACTTGGAGTCACTGATATTTATACTAAAGAATGATAAAATGATGATAAACAACCATTTAAAATGACATCGTTTTGGATGATAGTTTGCCACTCTTTAGTACACCTATTAATAAAAAACTCATAAGGACAACATTTGGTATTGGAGATCGCCGAAAAATGATTAGCTTGTTATCTACCAAATTTTGTTTGGCTGTGGAGAAACATTGTGAGCTAGAGCTAGTAAAATTTGATAAAATCTAATTATTTGACATGAATACAACACGAATAAATAGTATGGATCATCAAATTAGACACGATTATTAAATGTACCGATTCGGGTCAACACAATTTTTTTTCATGTCGGGTTAGAATTAAAATTCTCAACCTATTTACTTAATTAATAACAAGATTTTATTTTTATTCTAAATTAATTTGTAAATTCCCGTCATCAAAACTCAAATATTGAACATGATTTTCTCTCTCTCTCTCTCTCTCTTGAAAGATAAACACATACATTATGTTTCATTTATAAAATTCTATATAGATTTAGAATTTTAATAGTTAAATGTATAATAGTTTTATAGTTATGTATATTTTATAATATTGATAAATAATGTATATATAATGGGGTGGAAATATTTAATGTAAATCTTATTAAATATATAAATATTTAAGTATTTATTTTATTGA
This sequence comes from Clausena lansium, assembly GCA_030449835.1. NCBI lineage: Eukaryota > Viridiplantae > Streptophyta > Magnoliopsida > Sapindales > Rutaceae > Clausena > Clausena lansium. The sequence goes on from JASUUF010000378.1 coordinate 4,717, forward strand.
GTATTTATTTTTTGTGTTGAGTTAAGGTCTCAATATTTTAATATAATTATTAAATAAATTTTATTTAAATTAACTAAAATTTGACACGACATAAAGTTAATCCGAACTTGACTCAGCGACTTGTTTTGCTGGCTCTTATTGTGACGACCATTAATTAATTAATGAACGGCTAGCATGTGCTTTAGTCTAAAGCCATAGAAAATGTATATATATCTATATGTCACAATCGTATAAATATTAATTAATTGTAAATAATGGAACATGATAGAATTCAGAAAAGACCTAGGTTTGGGAAATACTGATGGGAATCTCGTTGAGATTTTCATAGGATCAAATTTTATTAGAGCGACATTAAATATATTAAATTTTAATGTTGTAACTTTAAACTCATGAATAAGAAAGGAAGATTGTCAATTTTTCTCTAAAAAATTAATATATACCACTTATTTTTTTATAGTTTTTATAATATATAAAAATCTTCTTAACATAAAAAATTTAAAGAAAAAGAGGGAAAAATGTTTGGAAATATAAAATATATATTTATTATAATAAAATTTTTTAAAAATAATAAAGTATAAAAAATTATTTTATTATTAATTTTTTATTTACATTAAAATATATATATTTTATTTTTAGCAATTAAATTTTTATTTTTATTTTCATTGATATGATTTATATAATTTATAATAAATATGAATGAAAATCTATTTAAAAATAAGGATAATATTAAAATTTTATATTGTGAGGAAATTATTAAATATTATAAAATAATAAAAAATTAAGTGATATATACTGATTTACGGAAGAAAAATCATCCCATCAAACCTAAAATTCTACCCCGGAAGCCAATTTTGTATAGTTAGTCCAAATTATTCGAAAATGCCAAAGAAAAAAGTCACATTCACACAAGTCATAGATACAATTACAAATCATGCCGCAATTAGAAACAAAGAGAAAAGTCACACTCACAAATCATAGCGTAGATAGACACTTGAACATGCGTGTTTTAAATTAAATTAAGTGACTTCATCGACATGCAATCAATTGGTTGCGTTAAAGCCGAAAAATTTGGTAAAAATTTTTGTAAAGTACCAAAAGTTTTTATTAAAAAAAAATTGGAAGAAGCATCATAAATACTTAATTAAGAGCATCAAGTCAGTGTCAATCTTTTCTGTGTGATGTGTCTGTAAATTGTAGCTGCACCACAACTGGATTCCATTAATTTCAATAATTGTAGGGTTTCTGACTGCAAATCCTTTGATAGCATAACAAAGTCTTTAATTTTTTTTTTCGTTGGGTTAGTTGAAGTGTTTTAAGGAAAGCGCATGCCTCGAATAATCGACTTTCTTTTCATTAATTTTTCTTTGCGAGTGGTTTTGCAACTATTTTAGATTATATGTTGTCTCGATAATTGTTGCTTTAATTTAACCAATTATTTAGTTAATCCACATATTTTTAAAGATTACTTAAAATGACCTTGTTGTTACGGCTATAGCCATTGAATTTAACTTTTCAAGAGTGGTATAGTATTTTGTCTGATATATATAATTTAAAATTCTAATTAATAAATCAATATGTTGGCGTTGAAAAATAGAGAATATGAGATAGATTTTAATGAAAAACAAATAAAAAACATGAACGTTTAGGGTAATTTTTTAAAATACATAGATTAATTAGGTAATTGACTCAAATTATAGGGATTAAGTGAACATTTATCCCATGTTGTCATGTTGAATTGATCTTATTTGGTAAAATATAATATTAACATTGGTATATAGTTGTTAGATAAGAATGTATAAATAATTAAATTATGAACAACACATTTATTATAAGGATAAATCATTTCGAACCAGTTAAATGACCAAAATATACTTACAAAATCCATTTATTAATAAACACATTGTGAAATTTAAAATCACAACTCTTATTTTATAAACCCCTTGTAATACCTAAAACACCCTTAATAAAATAAATTAGCATATCATTTTTCTTGTGTTACTTTTTCCTTTAACCACTTAATTTCTCAGTCCTCTCTAGCCTTTTGTTCCTCATGATATTGTACTCAAATCCTCCATTTTCATTTTTTTACAGTAGCTTTGTAGCCCTTGACTTTAAAATATATTGTCACAAATGATTACAAACATTATGAAAGATTAAGGGAAAAAATAATAATCGCAATACCAAAACAGAAAAACTCAAAAACATATGTTTGTCCATTCTCGCATGTGCAAGAAAGAATTCAATTCAAGGGAAATTTTTACGAACAGTAAACTTTTGGCAAAGTATAATCCAAATATTAACAAATTTGATGAATCCAACGGTATAGATGAAGAGGACAAATTTAATAATGACTAAAGATTCAAAGAAGAATGAGTATAATACAAATGAATAAATCCATATACATATAGGATTTGAAGATGGGAATATAAATTAATAGTTTTTTCTAATTAATCAAATGCCTATAATCCTAATTTATGTTATGGACATTCTAGTAATGGCACAGATTGTATAAATTCTTTTATACCATGGTGTTTGAGTTCGCATGTCTCAAAGGTTTAGCCAAGTAGTATTACAACAACTTTTTTCGGTTGATTACTTAAGTTCAAATCTTAAAGGAGGTGGGGGTGTCGTGAGCTGAAATCTGAAGGCTAATAAGGGGTGAAGTCTTCCTCCACGAGAGCTTTTTTCTCTGAAAAAAGCATTTAGAATGGAAGTTGAAAGAGAGTTGTCATAACTCTATTTTCGCCCTCTTTTGTAGTGGGGCTGGTATTTGTCCAGAGAGTAGTTATAATAAGGAGTGTCAGTGTGTTGGGTTGGTGAGATTTTTAAGCATGAGAGTTTAGAGAGGTGTGTAATACAGTATTTAGGTTGGTTAAATTCATTGAAAGCTCTATGGAAACAAAGGAGCTTATTGGGAAGTGTAGATCGATTACTTTAGAGAAGGAAGAGGAGGATAAAGTTGTCTTTGCTGGGAAAATGAAAGCAAAAGGAGCTGTAATTGCTTAGGGATGCTTATTAGGAAAAATACTAATTACGAGAGGGGTAAACAAGGAAGGTTTACGTGTGGCTATGAAACAAGTATGGAGGACAGTGCGAGAGGTGAAGATTGAGAATCTGGGAGATGACATTTTCATGTTCAAATTCGCTCTCGAAGCGGACAAAAGAAGGGTTGTTGCTGGGGGTCCTTGGCACTTTGATAAGGCATTGATAGTCCTTATAAAACCAAGGGGTCGGAAGCATTACCGCACAGGCATCCACTCATACATCATTTTGGGTTTATCTTTGCAATTTGCCTATTATGTGTATAAATGTTGATGCTGCTGAGGAGCTTGGAGCCGTCATTGGGAAAGTTGAAGAAGTGGAGGCAGATGATAATGGTGAATGTATTGGGAAGTATGCAAGAGCAAGAATCTCAGTTGATATAACTAAACCTTTGAAGAAGATCATCTTCCTGGAGCAAGAGGGGGAGGAGAAGATTCCAATACCAGTTCTATACGAAAGGTTACCAGATTTTTGCTTCTATTGTGGTAAACTTGGACATCAATTTAGAGAATGTGATAAATACAAAGGACAGCTCAAAGAGGATCTTGCCTTTGGTCCTTGGCTGAAAGCGATAACAATCCCAGATCGTTTCAAGCAGAACAGGAATCAGGAAAGTTGGAGTCAATACAAAGACAAAAGAGAAGGGGAATCCATGAGCCAAGAACACCATAAACATTCACAAGAACAGCAGACGCAAGGCATCCCAAATAAGGAAATCGGGACAGAGTTGACCCAAAGAAAAATGGGTGGGCAAACAAAGCTAATAGAAGTTGAACACGTGGCCGAAGGGGTCATTGAACAAATAAACCTAGTAGGGGAAAACTGAGACTGCAGTTAGATGGTAGCCGAAGTCAGATGTTTGCAGAGAGTTTTGGGGGAGTGAGAAAAATGGCGAGAGAAAAAAGGGGGGAAACAAGGGAGTATGAACAAAAGAAAAATTTGGGGAGTTTGGCTTTGACAGGTGTACAAAGCAAAAGTTCCCAAACTACCCATGCGAGCTCGGATGAAGAGGTTGTGGAGGATGGGCCTGGAAAAAATCTGAAAAAGCGAAGACTAGAAGATGGAAACTCCAAGCTAGGAACCTCAATGGAAATGAAGTAAATAAGATTGGGCCAATCACAAAAAAAAGGCCCATGAGTGAAACTGAAAATCCAAGCCCTTGCAAAAAAAGATCAAAGGCAGGAAGTCCACAAAAAGAGGCTGGCTTAGTACGCAATCTTCATTCCCCCGCAACAAAGTTTAAACCAAATTTGGAAGCAACAAACATGGAGGACATGGAAATTTTGTATTCAATCACCAAAGAGTTATCCGCGGAGGCTGGTACTCAGCCCCCCGTCAGCCATGAAAATCCTTAGCTGGAACGTTCAGGGTTTGGGGAATCCCCGAACATTGCTAGCTTTAAAGAAAATTCTCCAAGTGCATAGGCCACAAATTGTTTTCTTGTGTGAAGCAAAGTTGTTGTCTGGGCAAATGACTGATGTAAGGACAAAGTTGAAGTTTGATTGTTTTGTTATTTTTCGGTTAGTAGAAATGGATTGGGAGGGGGTTTGACAATGTTGTGGAATTCAGACGTGTATGTAAACATTGCATCATTCAGCTCTCATCATATAGATGCTAAAGTTTGCAATGAAAAAGGAAAAAATTGGAGATGCACTGGGATTTACGATAATCCAGAAGCAAGTCAGAAAAGGCATACTTGGACTTTATTGAAGCGTCTGGCAGGTTTATCATCTTCACCTTGGCTCTTTTGTGGTGACTTTAATGAAGTTTTGCATTTAGAGGAGAAAAGAGGAGGTAATGATAGGGATGTTAGAATGATAAATGATTTTAGAGAAGCAGTGCAAGATAGCAGTTTAGTTGATATGGGATTTTCAGGGAGGCTATTTACTTGGTTTAACAAGAGGTATGGACTGCAGTATGTGGAAGAAAGGTTGGACAGATGTTTTTGTTGTAAGAATTGGAAAAGCCATTTTCATGATCTAGTAGCTATTCACTTGGATTCATGGACTTCAGACCATAGCCCAATAATGATGGAAGTTGTTGACGAGAGGTAGTGAACATAACTACACAAAAACAAGATTTAGAAGAACTTATTATGAGGACTTTTGGAGTCCTTATGAGACTTATAAAGAGATAATTGAAGAGGAGTGGCAAAGAAAAGGGGAATGGGAAAATGAGAACCATGTTCAGTCCTTTCAACGTGCAGCTAAGAAGTCCATGATCCAAATGAAGAGGTGGAGCAGTAATGAGTTTGAGGGGAAAAAAAGGAAAATGGAAAGCTTGGTGAGCAAGCTTGAAGTGTTGGGCATAACACAAATCAGGGGGAGAGTGGCAAGGAGATAAGGGCAATTGAAAAGCAAATTGATAATATGCTCCTTAAAGAGGAGATATACTGGAAGCAACGTTCTCGAGCTGATTGGCTTCAAGAGGGTGATAAGAATACCAAATTCTTTCACTCAAAAGCTTATTCAAGAAAGCGGAAGAACAAGATATAGGGAATCAATTATGAGAATGGAAAATGGGTGGATGGTGAGAGGGAGGTGGAGAAGGAGTTTTGCTCCTATTTTGCGAATTTGTTCACTACCACTAATCCTACCCAAGACCAAATGGAAGCTTATTTTGCTAGGTTAAGCCCTAAAGTTTCAAATGAGATGAAGGAAGAGCTAGAACAGCCTTTTACAAAGGATGAAATTTCAACAGCCCTGGCACAAATGTGTCCTACTAAGGCCCCTGGTCCAGATGGACTACCAGCTGCCTTTTTTTAGAAACATTAGAAGTTGGTCAGGAAAGGTGTTGTTTCCACTTGTCTCCATGTGCTTAATGGGAAAGGTACTCTAGCCCCTCTAAATCATATTTTGATGTGATCTAGATTGCTCAGAGCATTAAAGATCTGTTGCTTGTTCCAGAAGGGCCAATTACGAGAGCACGAGCTAAAAAGATCAAGGAAGCAATGCAAGGATTTATTCAAGCTACTTTGGATGACTTCAATTCAAGTTCAATTTGCAAGAGTCCAATATTCAAGATGGGCTTGAACAAGGAGGAACCAGCCTTGGTACACTTGATTCGAGTAATTTTTGAAGTATAATAAGGGCCAAAAGAGCAATTCTAAACTTATAGATTCATTCCTTACGTCGAGAGCTTCGAAACGGTATATTGTGAGTTAAAATCCGACATCATATGACCAAGTTATGGCCCGTTTAAAATAAGTGGCTTTGCAAGCCAAGGCCCTGCGGGTCCTGCGGGTCCAGGTTTTTAATTTTAGGGTTTTCTCTTATTTTTAAGTTAGATTAGGGTTAGCCACCTTATATAAACACTCCTTTATGTTATTTTGAAGAGACTCTTGACATTATTGAGTTTAATATCATTGAGAGGATTTTCTCAACTTGTTCTTGAAAGAACTTTTGACTTATCAAAGGATTTACTAACCTTTGTGGCATCTTATCTAGCAATCCGGATTCTTGAGACTTAGCTTCTCAAGGGTTTGGATCTTTTATCTGAATTCTGATCATATTGGCTTTCTTGGGTTCTTGTCAATCTAGTTGTGGGTTTTCCTAGCTTGATCTAGAAGGGTTCTCATCAGTTGGTATCAGAGCTTAGGCACCAAGGTTAGATTCATCTATCTTTATTGTTTTTTTTTTCTCATTTTTGTTTGAGATTTTTCATTCTTGTTCTAGCAAAAAAAAAAAAAATCCGTGAAACGATGCGCATGAATAGTATTTTTAGGGTTTCTTATATCAATTTTGCATCCTTGTGGTTTCTTTCCTTAAATCCATAAATTTTACCTTTTCCCCTAAATTCATTCAAATTTCAATTATTTAGGGATTACAAAAACACAAAAACAAAAAAAAACAAGAAAAAAGAGAGCAAAAAAAAATTGAAAAAAAAAAGAAAAAAATCATAATAATAATAATCATATTTTGTGATCTCCTTTGTTTTTTTGGTTTTGTTATTCTTATTTCCTGTATTCTTGTTCATTTGTTTCTTTTTCTTTTTCTTGCTCTTGGACTGTGATTGCTAGAGGGATTATACTTTGGTACTTTCCCTTGATTGAGTTATTAGTTCCTAAAGAACTTGACTGAGAAAAAATAAGAGTGGTAAAAGGCAAGAGTGTGTGAGCACAGCTTCGGGTAAAAGCCTATATGAATGTAAACACGAGTGGAGTGACATCACGAGTGTAAACACGTGCGGCTTGTAAGGTTTATTACTGCTTTTCTATTTTGCTAACATCTCTTTGCAGCTTCAAATAACTAATATGGATGATAAAAGTGAGGCGCAACCTTCCACGGTAGACCTTACTTTCACTTTGAAGGCAATGCACCAGGCATTTGAGAAGATAAATATGAGGTTTGATGAGATGGGAAGCCAGTTGAGGCAACATGGAGCTGCCATTAAGGGTATTCAGAAGGAGCAAACTAGTAGAGACCGTAACAGGGCTAGACATGATGAAGCAAGACATAATGGAAAAAATAATAAGCATAGATATGAGCCTATAGATGAGTATGAGGCAGAGAATGAAATTTGGGAAGATGATAGTGATGATCGAGTATCCAAAATAGAAAGGGATAGAGTGAGATATAGAAGAGGTAGACAAGAGCAGGGGTATAGGAGAGATGAAGAGGATAGAGATTTAGGCAAAATCAAAGTGACTATTCCTTCGTTTCAAGGAATGAGTAATCCAGAGGCTTACTTGGAGTGGGAAAAGAAGGTTGAGTTGATCTTTGATTGTCACAATTATTCAGAGGAGAAAAGGTAAAGCTAGCAATTATTGAATTCATCGACTATGCTATTATTTGGTGGGATCAATTGGTGAATAATAGGAGGAGGAATCGAGAAAGGCCTATAGCTACATGGGGAGAGTTGAGGACGCTTATGAGGAAGCGGTTCATTCCTAATCATTAGGGATCTTTATCTTAAGCTACAAAGCCTTACCCAAGGATCCTTACCCAAGGATCGAAGAGTGTAGAGGATTACCATAAAGAGATGGAGATCGTTATGATTAGGGCTAATGTAGAGGAAGATAGGGAAGCTACAATGGCACGATTTTTGACCGGATTGAATAAAGATATTACCAATGTAGTGGAGCTACAAACATTATGAAGAGTTGGAGGATATGGTCCACATAGCTATGAAGGTGGAAAGACAATTAAAGAGGAAGGGTATAGTAAGGTATACCTCGGCTTCTTCAAATCCATAGAAACCGAAGTGAAGTAATAATGAGAGACGACATGAAGGTATCAAGATTCGAACCACTAAGGCAAAAAAAGATTTCAAAGTATCAAAAACAAATCTAAAGTTAAATCTCAACCACGGAAGAATCGGGACATCAAGTGCTTCAAGTGTTTGGGTTCGGACACATTGCTTCTCGGTGCCCAAAATAAGAGAGTTATGGCGTTGTAAGATAGTGGAGAATTAGTGAGTGAGAGTGAGAGTGATAGTGGGGAGATGCCAGAGTTGATTGATGCTAGTGATGATGATGAAGTAGAATACCCTGCGAAGGGTGAATCCCTAGTTGCTAGGCGTGCTTTGAGTACACAAATGAGTGTTGATGACATGGAGCAGCAGAGAGAGAACATCTTCCATACTAGATGCATTGTGAATAATAAGGTGTGTAGTATGATAATAGATGGTGGGAGTTGCACTAATGTAGCTAGTACTACCCTTGTAGAGAAGTTAGGGTTACCCTTGCTAACACATCCCAGGCCTTACAGATTGCAGTGGTTAAATGATTGTGGAGAGGTCAAAGTTAATAAGCAAGTATTGGTAACATTTACTATTGAAAAGTATAGTGATGAGGTGCTTTGTGACGTAGTTCCTATGCATACTGGGCATTTATTATTGGGAAGGCCATGGCAATATGATAGGAAGGTGACACATGATGGGTTTAGGAATAGAAATAGCTTTGTCAAAAATGGGAGAACCGTGACGCTTGTTCCTTTAACACCAAAAAGGTCTACGAGGACCAAATAAAGATGAGGGAAAAGAAAGACAAAATAAAAAGAGTGAGGTCGAGAGTTATGAGAAGAAAAAGAAAGAGAGTAAGGGTAAAAGTGAGAGAAAAGAAAAGAGTAAGAAAAGAGGGAAGAGTGAGAAAAAACTTTTTGCGGGGAGTGGGTGAGATTAGGAAAGCATATAAAGCAAGCCATTTCATGATTTTGTTCATGTTCAAAGAATCATATTTAACCTTTGATGACATTAATCCTTCTCTTTGTTGTGTTGTTACTTCTTTACTATAGGAGTTTGAAGATGTGTTTCTCGAGGAGATACCTATTGGCTTACCACCCATTAGAGGCATTGAGCATCAGATCGATTTCATACCAGGAGCTGTCATACCCAATAGGCCAGCCTATAAAAGTAATCCTGAGGAGACCAAAGAGCTTCAAAGGCAAGTTATAGAGCTGATGAGCAAGGGGTACGTGAAAGAGAGCATGAGCCCATGTGCAGCACCGGATCTTTACTAGTACCAAAGAAGGATAGGAATTAGAGAATGTGTTGTGATTACCGAGCCATCAATAATATTACGGTAAAGTATCACCATCCCATTCCTAGGTTAGATGGTATGTTGGATGAATTGCATGGAGCTTGTTTATTTTCTAAAATTGATTTAAAAAGTGGCTATCACCAAATTCGTATCAGAGAAGGTGATAAATGGAAAACTGCCTTTAAGACCAAATATGGATTGTATGAATGGTTAGTTATGTCTTTTGGTCTTACTAATGCACCTAGTACTTTTATGAGATTAATGAATCATGTGTTGCGTGTATTTATAGGTCAGTTTGTTGTTGTTTATTTTGATTATATTCTAGTGTACAGCAAGACTTTAGAAGAGCATATTGCACATTTGCGATGTGTGTTAGATGTTTTGAGGAAAGAAAAGTTGTATGCTAATTTTAAGAAATGTTCTTTTTGCATAGAGAAAGTTGTTTCTCTTGGTTTTGTTGTTGGTGCAAATAGTATAGAGATGGATCAAGAAAAGGTTAAGGTTATTAGGGAGTGGCCAACGCCTAAGAGCATCAGTGACGTAAGGAGCTTTCATGGTTTAGCTAGTTTTTATCAGCGATTTGTTAAGGATTTTAGCACTATTGCTGCACCTCTTACTGATGTTGTTAAAAAGAATGTTGCATTTACTTAGAGTGTTGAACAAGATAAAGCATTCATTGATCTTAAAGAAAGGTTATGTTCTGCACCTATTCTAGCATTACCTAATTTTAATCGTACTTTTAAGATTGAATGTGATGCCTCAGGAATAGGTATTGGAGCTGTTTTGATGCAGAATCGAAGGCCCATTGCTTATTTTAGTGAGAAGTTGACTGGAGCAGCCTTGAAGTACCCTACCTATGATAAGGAGCTCTACGCGCTTGTGAGGGCCTTGGAAACTTGGCAACATTACTTATGGCCTAAGGAGTTTGTGATACATACAAATCATGAATCCTTAAAGCATCTAAAGAGTCAACGTAAGTTGAATCGAAGGCATGCTACTTGGATGGAGTACATTGAGACATTTCCCTATGTCATTCGGTATAAACAAGGTAAAGAGAACATAGTTGCCGATGCATTATCTCGGAGCTTGGATGGTCAAAAGAAAGCGGAGTTGATAAAGTCCATTCATGAGAAAGCGCGGCTTCACATTGAAAAGAAAAATGAGTAGTACGCTACTCAAGCTAATAAGGGTAGGAAACGTGTGATTTTTGAACCCGACGATTAGGTTTGGGTTCACATGCGTAAGGAGAGGTTTCCAGCCTAGAGGAAATCTAAGTTGCACCCTCGAGGAGATGGTTCATTTCAGATTCTTGAGCGTATTAATGACAACGCTTATAAAGTGGATCTTCCTAGTGAGTATAACGTGTCCGCTACCTTTAATGTTTCTGATCTTTCTCCCTTTGATGCAGGTTCAGATTCGAGGACGAATCCTTTTGAGGAGAGGGGGAATGATGTGATGCAGAGTGCTCAGAGCATTAAAGATCCGTTGCTTGTTCCAGAAGGGCCAAATACAAGAGCACGAGCTAAGAAAATCAAGGAAGCAATGTAAGGATTTATTCAAGCTACTTTGGATAACTTCAATTCAAGTTCAATTTGCAAGAGTCCAATATTCAAGATGGGCTTGAACAAGGAGGAACCAGCCTTGGTACACTTGATTCGAGCTAATGAGGTGGCGAGCATCGGAAAGAATGATTTTTGAAGTATAATAAGGGCCAGAAGAGCAATTCTACATTTGTAGATGCATTCCTTACGTCGAGAGCTTCGAAACTGTATATTGTGGATTAAAATCCGACATCATATGACCAAGTTATGGCCCGTTTAAAATAAGTGGCTTTGCAAGCCAAGGCCCTGCGGGTCTTGCGGGTCCAGGTTTTTAATTTTATGATTTTCTCTTATTTTTAAGTTAGATTAGGGTTAGCCACCTTATATAAACACTCCTTTATGTTATTTTGAAGAGACTCTTGACATTATTGAGTTTAATATCATTGAGAGGATTTTCTTAACTTGTTCTTGAAAGAACTTTTGACTTATCAAAGGATTTGCTAACCTTTGTGGCGTCTTATCCGGGTTCTTGAGACTTAGCTTCTCAAGGGTTTGGATCTTTTATCCAAATTTTGATCATATTGGCTTTCTTGGGTTCTTGTCAATCTAGTTGTGGATTTTTCTAGCTTGATCTAGAAGGGTTCTCATCATAATTTTATTGCTTTAATCCCTAAAGTAGAGAAGCCTAAGAAAGTGTCAGACTTTTGGCCTATAAGCTTGTGTAATGTCATATATAGAATTATGGCAAAAACTATAGCAAATAAGCTTAAACACATTCTCCATAAAACTATATCTCCCACTCAAAGTGCATTCATTCCCAATAGGTTAATTACTGACAATGTTATCATTGGATATGAATGTCTTCATAAAATTAGGCATAGCAAGAGCAAGAAAAATGGCTTAGTTGCTTTGAAACTAGATAAAAGCAAAGCCTATGATAGGGTGGAGTGGAGTTTTGTTGAAGCAACTATGTTAAACTTAGGCTTCTCTCACATTTGGGTAGATTTGATTATGAGATGTATCACCTCAACATCTTTCTCGATACTCATCAATGGGGTGCCTAAGGGGCTGATCACTCCTCAAAGAGGGCTACAACAGGGCTGTCCCTTGTCTCCTTACCTTTTTATTATGTGTGCGGATGTGTTTTCTAGCCTATTGTTAGATGTTGAAGAGTAGAATTTTATCCATGGCTTAAGATTTGGGAATGTCATCACCAGATCTCACTTATTATTTGCTGATGATAGTTTGATTTTCATTAGAGCGGCTGTGTCAGATTGCCAACATTTAAAAGCAATCTTTGATCGCTACACCTGGGGCATCGGGGCAATTATTTAATCTAGACAAATCATCAATGTTTTTCGGTGGAAATACCAAAGGCGAGGATGTGGCTGCAATCAAAAGAATCTTTCATCTCAATGTAGTTTCTAGGCATGAGAAATACTTGGGGTTATCGTCTATGGTGTGGGCAGGAATAAAAGAAGCTTTTTCAATGATGTTAAGCTAAGGGTTCTCAGCAAAATATCCAGCTAGTAGCATAAATTCTTTTCAAGTGGGGGCAAGGAGGTTCTTATTAAAGCTATAGCTCAAGTGGTGCCTTGTTATGCAATGAGTGAGTTTAGAATCCCAAATGAGTTGTATGATAACATCTAGAAGGCCATTACAAGGTTACTGGTGGGGATCCAAAGATGACGAGAAGAAGTATTCATTGGACCAAGTGGGAAAGAATGAGCAAAGCAAATATAAGAGAAGACATGGGGTTTAGAGACTTTGTTTATTTAATCAGGCGCTGGTAGCAAAGCAAGCATGGAGAATTATACAGTTTCCTGATTCCCTTGTATCCAAAGTTTTACAAGCAAGATATTTTAGACAAACAAATCTCTTGCATGCAAAAGCGGGATCCAATCCATCCTGCATATGGCGAAGTATATTATGGGGAAAACAAGTCATTCATAAGGGTTGCAGAGGATTAGAAGGGTAACAGTGTTCTAATTTATAACAGCAAATGGATTCCAAGAGAAGAAACTTTCAGGCCTATATCTGCTCCATCCTTGCCAACAGATAGTTGTGTTGCTGAACTGATTGAGGATGATAACAGATGGAATGTGGAGAAGGTTTATCAGAGCTTCATGAAGATGCTGATTTAATTGTAAGTATTCCGCTACCAAAATAGCCTAGAGAAGATCAATTGTTTTGGCACTATGATAAGCAAGAAGATTATTCTGTGAAAAGCGAATATCAGATAGCTCAGAAGATTAGCTTTCCATCTCCTCCTAGTGGTTCAAAGACTGCATCAGAGATGTGGAAAGCCTTATGGGCTCTTACTTTACCAGCTAAGGTGAAGAATTTTATATGGAGAGCTATTCAAAATATGCTTCCAACAACAGAAAATCTGTGGCACAAAAAGATTATCCCTGATCCTGTTTGTCAAGTGTGCAAAAGGCAGATTGAAAGCATTTCTCATGCTCTGTTAACATGTAAGGTAGTCAAGAAGATCTGGAGATTGGCTTTTATTGCAAAAAAAATCTTGAACTTGGTGGAGCAACCAATGATGAGTGTTCTGCAAGATATGACAGAAAGTTTGAAAGGAGCAGAAATAGAGCTCTTAATTGCAATTTGCTGGGCTGTTTGGCATGCCAGAAACTTATTTATTTTTGAAACAAAAAAGGTGGATCCCTTGATTACCTTAGCTAAGGCTGAAGCTATCAAAGAATCGTACAGGAGATTCAAGGTTCCAAGTTCAAATCAATTGGAAAATAGGAAAGAAACAAGTCGGTAGAAATGGTGCCCCCACTTGAGGTTTTTTGAAGATAAATGTGGATGCAGCAACTAATGCTGAAAATCAGCTTGTTGACATAGGAGTTGTGGTGAGAGATTGTAAAGGAAGAATTGTAGCTGCTGTGGTGAAGCAGGATCAATTTTTTGGGGATGTTCTGCAAGCTAAAGCAGAAGTTGTTGCCTGGGGAATTCAAGTTGCAAAGCAAATTGGCACATCATCAGTAATTTAAAATACTGATTCTCAAGGGGTAGCTGACTTAGTAAACAAAAAGAAGAACATCATAACTCTTATTTTTTGGGTAATATCTGAGATTCAAAATCAAATTGGTAATTATCTGGTGGCCACCACTTATTAAGTGAAACTTCTGTAAACCACCAAATTTTAAGATTGTATCTATAAACCACCTACTTTTCAAAGAAATATCCCCCAACCACTTTTCCGTTAAAAAAGTTAACTGCCATTAGTAATTTTCTGCGTAAAGACTATTTTACTCTTGTAATACAATAATTACGAAAATGATTTATAATTAATTAAATATAAGATTTTGTATTGTTCGATTTTTTTTATTTATAAACAAAAATGATGTTATTTATATAATTAAATATTTATTTTTTAAAATAGAACATAATTAATTAAATATTTATTTTTCAACTAAATGATAATATTACCCTTATGATGGCGTGCTGACGTCATGTTTCCGTTAACAAAGTTAACGGAAAGGTAGGTGGGAGATGTTTCTTTGAAAAGTAGATGGCCTATAGATACAATCTTAAAAATTGGTAGTTTATAGAAATTTTACTTAATAAGTGGTGGCCACCAAATAATTACCCAAATCAAATTAATGAGTTCTTTGAGTGTACAATGCAATTTACTCCTAGAATTTATAATGTAAAGGCTCATAAGCTAGCCAAGTTTGCTGTTGATTACGAGGAGTCTGACAGTTGGGTGGATTCTTTTCCAGCAAGTGTATTGTGTATTTTTCAAGTTCCAGATTAATGAAGGTTATAATTCCTCTTAAAAAAAAAAAAAGGAGGGGGGTGTCCAATGTACTTTTTATGGTACAAATAACTCTGTCCATTTAACCTTTCTATTAGAATCATGACTAGGGCTGTCAGTTTGTATAATCATGTCATGTTCATATCATGTCTTATTTATATAATGTCAAATTTAAGCAAACATAGACATAGACATGACTTATTTATTAATTGTGTCAAAACGTCAAAATATGAATACAACTCGTTTATTAATGTTTTGTCTATTTAACATATTTAATATAAAAATTAAAAAATTAATTTAAAAAATAACAAATATGTCAATATTATTCTTAAAAATAGGTCATACACAAATTAACATGATATAAATAAGTTTATATCACAATAGGAATACGACACGAATAATTAGTTTAGTGTTCAACATATATATTAGTTAATTTTTTTAATCATATTACCACATATTAATTGATATTCGTGTCGTAAATGTGTAATCATGTTGACGTGGTCTAACATAGATACGACATGATTATTTACTGTGTCATGTCATGCCAAGCCAACTCATTTATTAATCGTGTCAATATTTGTCAACACGAACACAGAAAATTCGTGCCGTGTAATCGTGTTGTAACCCATTTTGCCATCTCTAATTATGACCTATCTTTGAGCCCTTATTTTAGTCCTAACCCATTTTAGTCAAATAAAATTTATGTTAAAGCAATTTAAATGGTCAAAGAAATTTATTAAAAATAATGTGAACTTATTGTAATATTTTTGTAAGTGAGAGTGTGTTTACACATATAATAGGGTGGAAATATCCCCACTTTTTTTTTTTTTTTTGTCTGGGGTAGAGATACTTACACCCTTCTAACTGTAATGACATCCCAATTTAAAATACATCCATTCAATACCAAACTTACCCTTAGCCCATGTTTGGGTATGTAGGTGCCATATTCTAAAGGCACCACATTATATCATGTGTCCACTCTTCTAAATAAAAAGAATTATTCCGGGGAAAAATAACACCCAAGCTATTCCGGGGGAAATGACACCCAAGCTATTCCAGAGAAGATAGTGTCCAAAATATTCCGGAGGAAATAGTAATTGAAATGCTTCGGAGAAGATAGCATCCAAAATATTATGGAGGAAATAGCACATGAAATATTCTGGTGCAAATAGAATTTGAAATGTTCCGGAAAAGATAACATTCAAAATATTCCGGAGAAAACAGCACAAGAAATATTCCGGGGCAAATAGCATTTGCAGTATTCTGAAGGAAATAACACTCAAGCTATTCCGGAAAAGCAACACTTACGGAAAAACTCCCCCGGAACTCCTAAACATGGCAAGAGGGGGAATTATTTCTGAAGTCCATATATCTATAGGAAACACGCCCAAAATCATAAGAGTAAGGAAACGCGGGAGTACGGAATAAATATAATTGTTTCCATACTATCCAGTTCACATCCAGGTGCACAATAATGATGGGTGACATGTGCCACTATGAAGAATGACTAAAGCAAAACCCTAAACCTGTGTCACCCATCATCTATAAATAGAGGCCCATTTCTGAGAAAATGAGTCTCTTGGCAAACATTTCACTGTTCACTTTAGAGAGAGAAAGCTCTCATTCTTCACCTTTGAACAAACACATCGGAGTGCCTTTTTCAAGTACCCCCCTCGCCGGAGTCAAGATCCAAGAGGCTTGCAAGTTCTCCACCAACTATAAGTACGTGTGAAGGTAAAATCTTAGCACCTTCAGGGTAGAAGAAATGGTAAGAGATGAGAGGAATGCAAAAGAAAAAAGAATAGAAAAAATGAATGAAAAGGAGGGACAATCTTATTTTCATTGTTTGGTTGGACATAAACTCATTTTTTGTCTCCTTATTTCTTTCCCCACTTCTCCTCTCCTCTCATCTCCTCTCCTCTTCTTCAGACCAAACATACCATATAATATCAAATTTTTTCAATGTTTTCACTTTTCGTTTGCCTTGTATTACTCGCATCATGTTTTTTAAGTGTAAAAAAGGTTAATTTGGTAGCTCATGTTCTAAAATTGCCTGAAGGAGAAGATACCTTTGGATGTTGAGATACGATAAAAGAACTGTTAGGAAACTAATGCAAGAATTTGTACATATTTTAACTTTAAACGTTACCCCAGTAATTATCTTTTATTAACTTTACCCCTAAAAAATTTACCTATATAACATTATACCCCTTAGAATTTCAATTTTGATTTCACCCTTATTACTCGTTACTCGTTAGATAACTAAAAAAATTAATTTGAGCTTTTTTTATTCCTCTTTTATTTAAAAAGAGAGATGGATGGTAAATTGGCAAAAGTTACAAATGGCCCAAAAATTTTTAGGGCTTCTGAAAATTTCCCCAACTTAATCAACACTTCTCTTTGTACACAATAATCTTACTTGAGAATACATAAAATAAATTAAATTTCTAGGCTAATATTACCGGTGTAAATCTTCTGACCCACAAGTCAGTAAAACATTAAAATTAAGAAAAGCTAAAACTAAAAGAAAATGTCCTTTAACTTTGTTAGTATCCCCTCTAATTGAACCTTAAGAAAAATCACTTTTTATGTTGGATCGGGATGTTGAAGTCCATATTTCTTCCTTTAGCGTTACACCAATTTCACAGTACTTTGGAGGATGTCCACAAAGAGAGTTTTGGGATATTTATGTTAAGTTTCAAGGAATCAAAATAATAATTATAAGAAGTGACAGGTTTTGTTAATGATACAATCCACCAAATTTTTTTAGATGACTGCAATGTAGGAAGTCATAATATGTAACATACAGACATTCAAGAGTGCTTATCTCTTATTCTCAAGATAATAGAAATAAAATTCGAACCTCGCTCGAATTGAGTAGAGAAGATATTAGATTGCCGTTAAGCAAAACAACTTATAAATAAAACATGTAAACATAGAAGTCACTTGTGTTTATATATATATATATATATATTGATACTGATATTACAATCAGAATAATACTGATATTACATCAGATTACTACTGATATATTTATAATTAAATAATTATTAGAACTAATTTACTTTAACTCTTATGAAACACTGCTTAAATTTTTACTCTCATTAATATTTGAGAGACATCTACTCCACTCACATTTCGTAACGAAGAAAACCACCTTCATTCAATTATTTCATAGTTGAGAGAGGAATTAAGTTCCCACATTGCAATATGAGGACTCAATCTGATCAAACCATTTTTATCACCCGCTGTCTGTCTTGGGACTACATATTCTTCACAAAGCCGGTCTTAATAACTTGAAAAACTAGTCTGGTAAAGCATTGACCGAAAACTTCGATAATTCCTCATCATCAAAGCCACCAAAGTAGATGAATCTATCCTGATTTCATTTAGTGTAATATTACAGCCACCATAGTTGATGAATTATATAATAAGCTGGGGACCAAGTTCATATGCTAAAATAACTGTACTCAAAAGTGGATGATATATATGTGGATCCTGATCTAGTGGCTGTAATATGGCCCTACAGATCCCTAATGAAAGCTTAAGTCCCACACAGTCGCACGTTATAATGCCCAAGAGCATTGATGGGACATGGAGATACAAACAAATATAATGGAGAGTAAATTTTGATTCTTCAGTCACCAAAATATATATAGGACCCATTTATATATATATATATATGATTGTTTTGATTATAGATCTTCTGACAAGAACAATAGATCATGGTATGAAATACATAACAAAATTTGAACACTACCCGGCTATTCAAAATGTCAATCATGATTTTTATTCTTCCTCCAACAATCCAAATCCAATAACAAATATATGCGGAATCCTCTTCTGAATTTACATCACCGTTTTTCCTCCTCAACAAAGGTCCTCAAACCTGCAGTCAGTCGAATCCACTAGAATATATGATGTGAAACTATACATGATATACGAACTGCCCTAGAATTATGAAGAAGAAAAAAATTCTGCAGAGAGCAGAAATGACTTGAAAATTACTAAAGAAGATTGTCAAGAAAATTATCAGCAGGAGCATGTGTTTCAAAGAAACTCCTGTTCAACACAGAATTTGTCAAAAAATTTTACCAAAATGCCATTTCTAAAAACCCCGCATCAATGAATTTAACAAATAAATTCTAAATTATAACACGGTAAAAGTTTAAATCAGATAATAGATCAAGCTACTTTTCGGATAGCTCCTTAAATGGTGGGTACAGATCCTCCTACCTCCAGGCAGGGTTACTCCCCACGAAGTGCCAAGGCAGCACTCGTATCCGTATATATTTAGGTTCCAAATTCATTTAACTTGGCACATTATGTTAGACTCACTTTTGGTCAGACTCTAACAGCATGTGCATCAATACCGGACTCAACGTTCCAAGGGGATTTGTTTCATTGCACTATTATCATATTTCTCAAAAATATCCTCAATCTATCTTTAATTAATGAGTAGTGGGACCTGCCTTCATCTTGACAATTATCATTTCAGATACTTTTGTATTCTTGACTGGGAACATAACATTAGCAGAAGCTTGCATTGTTGAGATAATGAAGACAAGTTATGAGTCTCTAAAGTGTGCCTTGCAAAATGTATATTGGTGCCCAATCTAAGGCCTTTAGACATGCAATTGAAAAATAACTTCATAAATTAAAATTAATTAAAGAAGATATCATGACCATTATGCATGTAAAGCAAGAAAGCACGTATTTCACAGAGCACCCAAAACAAACACCAACCCACTTCCAACCAAAAGTAAAAAGTATATGCATATCATATGTTACGTACCGATATTTGCACAAGGTCACTAAAGATAAAAAATATTTCAGTACAAAACAAATTATAATTTGTCTTGTAGTGAAATATTTTGTCTTTAGTGATATTGTGCCACTTTTTTTTTTTGGGGCAAATATAAGTTCTCTTCATCCCTTAATATACCAAAAAAAAAAAAAATACTTCAACTACTTTTGCATAATATTATCTAGCTTTTTCAACCAAGAATATCATTGGGGCATTGTCCCTGCTTACCATTGTCATGTTATATTTCCAAAATCACACTCACACGATATTATTCCCTGTTTACCATTGTCATGTTATATTTTCCAAAATCACATTCACATGATATTATATAAGTAACCTTAACTATAAAGTTGTTCCACGACCCATCAAATCTTTAATTGATCAGGAATTATTTAAAAAAATTTGAAAGGCAAAGGCTAAAGTTACAGTTGCTTTAACTTACAGTCTGCCCAAATATGAGTAATGGGGTGGGGCTAGAGGTGTGGCACGCTGTAAGTTACAGCAGCTGTTACTTATCAAGGAACTTAAGTGAAACCAAACTAATCCTACGAATATGTGACTAATTAGAAAGACAGAACAACTAAATTTGTCCCCTTCAAGTTCTCAGACATGAGACTATTAGGGACTAGAACAACAATCTAATATTAAAAAAAGGGTAATTATCTGGTGGCCACCACTTATTAATTGAAATTTCTATAAACCACTAATTTTTAAGATTGTATCTGTAAACCACCTACTTTTCAAAGAAACATCTCTCACCCACCTTACCGTTAACTCCGTTAACAGAAACATGACATCAGTTTGTCATCATGAGGGTAATATTGTCATTTAGTTAAAAAAATAAATATTTAATTAATTATATTCTATTTTAAAAAATAAATATTTAATTATATAAACATCATTTTTGTTTATAAATAAAAAAAAATCAAACAATACAAAATCTTATATTTAATTAATTATAAATAATTTTCGTAATTATTGTATTACAGAGGTAAAATAGCATTTACGCAAAAAACTACTAACGACAGTTTACTTTTTTAACGGAAAAGTAGTTGGGAGATATTTCTTTGCAAAGTAGATGGTTTACAGATACAATCTTAAATTTTGGTGGTTTACAAAAATTTCACTTAACAAGTAGTGGCCACTAGATAATTACCCTTAAAAAAAAAAATACCCAACTACATGAATAATTCCCAAGCATGATACTTCATGGAACTGGGGCAAGTCAGCCACTTAGGGCGTGTTTGAGAGTTGAATCTATCCATCAACAGGAAAAAATTATTTCATGGAACTATTGAGATTTGTGATGGTCCAATGTTCACATGACTTCTCTTAGTTATAATGCAACCCCAAATCAAACGTATCCCATATTCACATAACTTGAATGGGACAAAACTAGTAGTCTCATCCTCCAAATTAATCCCATATTCATAAGATTAAAATGTCCTATAGGAATTGGTTGATATACCCAAGCTTATTTTCATTTTTTTTCCTGAAAGATTCTCAATCAATCTTAATTGATGAATTCATGGAACCCATTTCCTCTTCATAATTAATATTTTAGAATTTTTTTTTTTGGGTCTAATATTTTGGTAGAACATAACATGACATTAGCAAAACTGACACTGATATACATTATTTTCTCGGTTGAGAAAATTACATGACATTCTGCAAAAGTAATTGAACTAAGTAATTCTCATACAAATATACTTTTCACTTTTGAAAGGAAGCAAACAGATAGCATTTTCTCCAAAACACCATTCTCTCCATGCATTCAAATCCATAGAATCTTTTCAATTAAATATAACTAAAGGCCATATATCGTAACCAAAGCCAATATATATCAAGAGTCCGAGTGCTTAATGAAGGATCATAAGAGCCTAATAAAATGTTTGGAAAGAAAATGAAAAGCTCTGAAGGAATTTCAGTGGCAATGATAATGCTTGTCAAGGAAAGCACAGGTAGTGCCTTCTCATAATTTTTACTTTCTACATACTTCTAAAAAAAATTTTAAAATTATAATTTATGTAAATTAATAGTTTGAAAATTCTTTCATTATATTCAAATTTATCTCTCATTGCAAAAACTTGAAAGTCTTACTAAACACAATTGACCACTATTGACATCCATTGACCACCATTGACCATAGTTGACCATTACCATTGACCATGGTGATGGTCAACGATAGTAAACGCTGGCCAAAATCTGCCAAAGGTGGTCAACCGTGCCAGTAAGACTTTTTTTCAAAATAATTAATAATAAATAACAATACTATACCATATTATCTATTAAATTATCTGCAAAGTACTTTTTAATTATAAAATCAAACATATTACTTAATATTAAAAGCACATTAAAGTGCTTTTCATAATTGGTTGCAAAGCAATTAGTCTTTTATTTAAAAAGCACTAATAACATAGGCGCTATAGGGTCAAAGCATTATATGAAAGGCAATTCCAAAACTGACCCAAATACCACAGTTTAAAGTCCTAAATTCTAGTGTCATTATAGTTGAGATACAGTCATCTTTCGACTTTCACTAATATCTTTCACAACAGCAGTAAGGTACAAAACAATATATAGTTCTAGTAAGCTAAATAACTATTTGAATAGTAATTTACAATTTTTTTAATACTACATATTTCATCAATATAACATTAATTATTCATTATGTTCTTAGCTATAATATCTATATTTCAACTAAAATCAAATTAATTAGAACTAGTTAAATAATGAACATGAGTAAAATGAATTATTGTGTATCTATAAATATTGTAGTCATAACAACAAATAAAATGTATGTTTTTACCTATGATACATATTATTATCTATGTTAAAGAATCATAAATAAAACTCATTCAATGCTTAAAATGATGCAATTAACTTATTGACTCTTTTTAGACACTTTGCATATAAACTAAAAAGATAATTATCATATTGATTATAATATGATATTCACTAAATAGTTTAATTTTAAATGTGAATAAGAATTAATTTGATTTTTATTTTTGTAATAAACCGGTTATATAATAATTGATTACTTGTATTATTAATCATACTTGGAGCATATTTTTAACTAATTACTGCAATATTAAATATGAATACAAATTAATTACTAGGCTCCAAGTGACCCTTAAATATTTAACAATTTTACAAGTTAAGATAATTTATTTTGCCCATGAAAGAGTCCCAAACATTGGGCTAAAAATTAATGTTGAAAGTCCGTCCAGCCTCCCATTTACTCCTAGCTCCCAAATATAACCTAAATTTTTGGATGCGACAACTACTCTTGTCAAATCCAAGTCATCCAGACATTGTACTGAAATTAGTCACAAAATGGAGAAATTCTGCAGTACATCGGAGGATCCACATCCTAATTTAATGTTGAACCACCAACTAATGATAGTTGCACATGGCTATACATGTTGAAAAATTAAAAAGTATATATATATTATCTTTCCCTCTCTTCCTTATCCCTCAACATTTTTTAATATTTTCCAATTAAAAAAAAAAGACAAAACATTAATGTTTGCTCTATCTCCATTACCGCAATTTTTCTCTCTCCCCCCGATCTTCATCTTTGTTTTGGTGGCTGCCATTGAAGCCTATTGAAGAAGATTTTTTATTATGAAGATGAATTTGCACCAAAAGCCAAAATGGTTTCTTCACTACAATGGCAAAAGATTTTATGATGGTTTTCCTCTCCGAAGACTTAGACTTGGCATTTGTTCAAATCTTTGACTCAAGCACCATCATGAGGGTTCTCGCTTTTATCAGTTTCTTAATGGCGATCCAGCAAAGCAATGGATGCAATCCAGTGAAAAAGGCGGGTACTGTAATGATGAAGCACATGGTGAGGAAAGGCGGCCAAAATCATCTTAATTCATCAAAATCTTCTTTGCTAGGTTTCAAAAATGGCAGCCGCTACACTAGAACAGAGAGATGAAGATTGAAGAGAGAAAAAGAATTGGAACGAGTTAATGGAAAAAGAGAAAAACATTATTGTTTGTCTTTCTTTTTTTTATTCGAAAATATTCAAAAATGTTGGAAAGGGAGGGAAACTTAATATTTTTATTTAAAAAAATTTCAACATATTTGCTACATGTCCAGCTATCATTAGTTGGTGGTCACACATTAGATTGTGATGTGGAACCTCCAACATTCCGGAGAATTTCTCCACAAAACGTAGTCCAGTCACATAAATAAACCCGTCCCTCAAACATGCCCTAAATGCCTAAATGCAAGCAAGATTAATATATTATTGTCTGCTGCAAGATAAGATTCTAAATGTCATATGAGCATCTGTTCTAGCAGCCAGCAATATATTAGTTCTCAATTCTAGAATGACATCTTCTCTAATTCATACTTTCCTTAATCTCATGAATCTCATGAAAATGGATAACTGAAGTCCTAAAGTTAGTAACTGACTTTTGTACAGCAGCTAGTAAAATTAACTTCATTAAAGAAACTTGATGAATACAAACTCGTCCATGGGAATCCAAAACTGAAGACACCTAAAATACTTCTCCTAAGCTTTACCTGCCTTTTTGCAGTATTAATCATTTATAAGCACACAATACACAGTTCACCTATAAGAACTACTTACCAGTAAACTTAGACTCAATCAACTACATTTTCTTTTTTATTGAGGTACCAAAAGGTCCTATATAGAAAAGCTTGTTCCAAATGCAAAATTTTGCTTTGTCACATAAAGTATTGCACAACTAGTATATAATACTAAAATATACTTAAAAATAGTCTGCTTTATCAATCAATTGAAGCATTTACTAGCCAAAAGGAATATAAAGAATGTAAGCATACTTGCTCCTAAATATGGAGGTAAAGGTTAGAAAAAAAGGGTTCTTACAATGACAAATCAGTAATTTGACACAACAAAGAACCACAATACAATGAACTAGGCTCAAGGTGTCCTACAAATTATATAATTGCAGCCGTGATAACCTTGGTTAATTCATGTTCATAACATCTACATCTAACCATCAAATGCTTGACCTAAAATGATACTTTCTTTGAATATGCAAAAAGTATCACAAACCGAAAATATTCAAAGCTTATACTAGGGCACAACAAATCAATAAACCCAACATGATATAAGCATTTGTTCATCATTTACGGATTATAAAATATAAGGAATTCATTGTATGAGCAAAACATATCAAAACAATTCAAAGCTGGTTGCAAAAATCATTAAAAATAATAATAAAGAATCATTAGAGGAAAAAATTAAGAAGTACCTTAGTATGCACAAAGAATTGTCTTGCAAGGTATAAGTCCAATATCCCACCAAAGGTTCTGCTCCATTGATTCAGAACAATCAAAAGAACCCAGATTTGAAATCTAAATCCGCTACACCACTGACATCTCTAATATAGAGAAAAAAAAATCTGCACAATCTGCACAAAAATCTACCTTAACCATTTTCATCACAGAACAATCAAGAGTCTCAACTAGTTTTCTCTTCCTTAATATCAACTTTAGCGATAGCTGCCTTTTGCGCAGCTCTTCTTTTGTTTGAATTTGGCGCACGTATTCAGCAACTACAACATGTAACTTGGGAGCAACCTTACTTGGTGAAGTGACATTTAGACCTGCCTTTTTTAGGGCTCGTGCAACATGCCTTTCAGCCTTCTGAAAATGCATGGGGCATAGAGAAGGAACAGTAGACCTCAGAATTGGCTTCCCACAAAGAATAGGCCCGGTCTGCCCACTGCATTTAATAAATTATCATATCATTGGGAGAAATATTTCGGAAAAGAAAATATGATTTAGCATCTGTTTAGGTTTTGTAACCAAAACAAGATGCCACTGTGGACATAAATGCGAGTGTAATACAAGTATGTCGTATGACCACCTAAATAATTCATATGGGCAACGTACAGCTAACCCAGTATGATGTGTGAAGCAGATTGCAATCATTGTCTCATAATACAACATAACAATTAATTAGGCTTATGACCACTGGAAACCTGACTATTGGTTATTTTGTAGCTCCAAAATCTCTTTTTGAGTACAATATGCAAGTGTAGAAGGTGATCCAGCTAAATCTATATACATAAATGATTGCAACAAAATCTTATTCTATCACTCCATCAAAATTCATGCCATTACTCAAAAGCATAGAACTATAAAGTCTTTACAGTGACTTAAATTGAAGTCCTTTCACTCCTCTCCATGCGTTAAAGCCCTTTCAATAAATTAAGAGCAATCATACTGCAGCATATCATGGGTAAATGGCTCATAACATCGACCTAACATCCACAACTCCCAAAATACTTTAATCATGAGTTCAATGAGACGTAACATAGCCTATATGAAAACAAAATTCATATGTAAATTTCCTTTATTTCAAAACCACACAAGCCATTAAAACTAGCACATGCATACATTGAAGTAGAATCCTCAGCTACCATACACGCACACACCACAATATCAAACACACAATTAGATGTTGAATACCACTCCACAGAAGGGTAAGCAAAAAGGCCAGGTAACAGACATTTATGCAAATTTCATTAGTCCTCTTAAAACTTTTGGCTACGAGACCATTCGACCCAGATGGTTCTGAGAGTCAGAGAACACACCCTGAAATTCTAAAATTGGTAAAAAGAAAAAAAAAAGTCGGAAATTCATCAGAACCATCCATTCACATCCTTCAGTAAAAAGGTAGCTAAACAAATTCAAACACCAAATCACCCAAGCTTTAATACTTTTACATTCAAGAAGAAGAAGAAATAGTCCCCAAAGTTAATTGGATGAACCCTACAATTTACCCTAAATTCAATTTTGTTGGTTACTTTCTCTCATTCTATCAATACAAATTCAAAAACCAAACCAACTCATAGGCTCATAGCGGCTAAAACGCTTGCCTATCAGAAAATAATAATAATAATAATAATAATAAACAAAACCGAAACAATTTCAATAAACGCAAGTGAACACCAAATACTTGTTATAAAGATACCAGAATAAATTCAACAAGAAGTAATAAATAAGTAAATAAATAAAATGGATAAATTATATACCTTTTAGTAACATAAGAGCAGCCCTTGTAAAGCTTCTGCTTCGAATCAGACAAAATATGCATGTGACAAAACCTCGTCAACGGCATCGCCTTCGTTTTACATCCCGCCATCCCACACTTCTTCACAAATCCCCCTTCCTCAATATCCTTCTTTTCCTCATTATTATTATTATTATTATTCTCATTAATTTTGTTATTATTATTATTATTATTTTTATTATCTTCTTTGTACGGGCTCTTGCCGTACTCCCAGTAATACTTTCTGTAGCTGCTTCTCAACTCTTCCATTAACGCCCAGTAATGCGTCTTGTATAGCTTCTTAAGTCGTTTCACTCGCTGCGATCGTCGTTTAAGGACTTCGTAACGAGTCAGGAACTCCGCTGTCGACAGCGCCGACGTCTCGTCGTCTGCAACGTCAACAACCGTACGCACTATCGGCGGCGCCGGCGGTGGTGGTAAGGGATCCGCCATTGATGTGTTAACAAAACTGAGTCAACGAGTCGGAGAGGAAAATTGATGGTTTTAGGGTTTTTAAGAGAAAGAAAGAGAAAAGGTCGGATGCGCCGAAACTTCTTTATTAGGTAATATTATCTTGTGGCACCAAATTTTATAAATATGACAACAAATACCATATATTTTAAAACATTTTCACATAGTTCCCAACAAAAAATACCTATTTTTGTAATCATGTTAAAAAAAACAAAAAAAGAATTGTTACACAAATTAGTAGGGCATCGATATTTCAATAATAGGGTGACACTAGGATAATAAAATTTTCGAATTTTTTATGTAAAAAAGATGTGTAAATATATAATAAGTAAATAAAAATATAAAATTTAATGTTTTTAATTAACGGGTGGTTCGTGGAAAATATTCCACCAATAATAAATTCACACATGAATATGTACATCAACAAGGGGAGGGGGCTTACAGCCCCTCTCATAGAATAGTACCCCAATCGTAGGCCCCACACCTGGGGTACTGTTTATATAAGTGTGCTAAGTTACAGAAATTGTAACTTAGCATGGTTCATTGCTTTGTGATTATTATAGGATATATAAGCATGAGTTATAGTTTCGAAACTCACCACCACTAACCCCCACCCCAACAGTGTCCCGTGCGTGGGCCTCATGATTGGAGCACTGTTTATATGAGGAGGCTGTTAGTTACAATTGTAACTTAGCTCCTTCCAAGGTAATTTGTACGTAAATATATTCTATTTTGCATTTTATTTATAAAAGAATTCGTACAATCCAATAAAAAAATTACTAGATTGCCATTCTGGTTATCATACTTCCGGCCAACAACTATATCTAAAAGGATAACAATATCTAAAAGGATAATATAGTCATTTAACCCTCTAGTTTTCTCCTTCTACACTTGCACTAAACTTCCGATTCCTTGTTCAATAAGAAAAAAGAACAAAACATAAACACATTATATATAAATATAGAGGAATTACAGTAAGCTTTCGTGTTCCCAAATACAATTTGATTTGCTCTCTTGTAAATATTTCCTCTTTTTTGTTTGTTGCCGTCGCAATTTCTGCTAACTCTTTGTTTGTTTAAGTGGTTTCATGGATTCCGAAAATAATAAGAAGCACCCTTCACTTATTGACAAGGAGAAGGTAAAATACTACTGTTACTTACGGTACTAAATTTTTTAGGTTAATAGATAATATAATTTTGATTTCTTATTAATATTTTTCAATCTTTCCTATTAGTTCTGTTATGGCATAGCCCGGAATTATATATGTAATGGAGCTTTTATTCTTTCCAGTTGACTTGAATGTATAATGTATTACATAATTTGCATGATTATATAATTAGGCTCCTTTTGGTCTCGTGGCTTCG
Organism: Clausena lansium; assembly: GCA_030449835.1. NCBI lineage: Eukaryota > Viridiplantae > Streptophyta > Magnoliopsida > Sapindales > Rutaceae > Clausena > Clausena lansium. The sequence goes on from JASUUF010000378.1 coordinate 33,252, forward strand.
TGGCTTCGTGGCATAAAAGCCACAACTATTATGAATAGTATTAACATGGGGAGGTTAAATTATTTTAACTTCCAAACTGTAATTGCGAGTGTCTATGTATTAGTAATATCTTGCTTTTTCCCTATGAAATCGAAGCTCTAGCTATAGTTCTAAAAATAGTATTTGACAAGATAGTAAGCCTAACACATGGGGTTAAATTATCATAATTTTCGAAATTACGACAGTTAATCAAACGCTTTATAGCAGCAATTCCAAACGAAGTCCTTATTTTGGTCTAGGAAATTATTTCTATTAGATGATATTAGTCTATTATGTGCCCAGAGATAGTGCAGTTGAAAATTATGTGTGCTTTTGGTATATTGTCTGAATTATGTATTATATTGGTTCTGCTCTATAACACCAGCCCGAACTTCTCCTAACAGTAGCACATGCTGAAATTTTGTCTATTGGGGTGGTGTTAGTCCTGATTTGCCTGTGTTATATTGGTTTTGCCATGAGCGCTTTTTACACGGCACATGAGCGCTTTTTACACGGCAATAGATAGGGCATTACTAAGATCTCATTTGAGATTGAGGTTAGACAAGCTACAGTATTAATGTGTTTGGTAAACACTAACTGTTATAGAGTGTAAGTTAAGTTGATTTGAATTTACACTTGTATGATAATATATTATATCTTTACTAATTTTTGTCAAAATTATTATTTAAAAATTTTATTTATTACATATTACTAACTTTTATTTAATAGTTACAATTTTTTTCCACGGCATTTCAATACTAAACAGGGCCTAACATAGAGCTGCTCTACTGTTCCCACCTTTCATTATAAGTTCCAAAATTTTCACCAAAAATCCCAATTTATGTGTTATGCAAATATGAGCAACATTCCATTGCAGAGAGTACCAGTTGCAAGCAGCCTTATAATCACAAACAATATATCCCTTCATTCTTTCTTCTCTTGCTTAATCTCTCTTTCTTTCTCGTCAAGCAGCTGTTGAAGACAATGGTGACTTCTGAAACATTCCTCAAAATGATTCACTGGAAGAATGTTGTCGAGAAGAAGCTGAAGAAGGCAGTGTTAGATGTTCCGGAAAGATTCAATAAACTGGACAAATGGAGGAGAGCTTCCTGGGTTTTCTTGGCAGTCGCTTGGATTGTGAGGAGTGTTGCATATTTGAATTCATTGCCGTCACACTACAGCATGATCTACATTGTCTTGATACAATGTCCAATGATATTTTTGCTATTCTCAGCATTGTGTCTGATGTTATATCTTCTGCAATCGGTCTTGTTTATCTACGTAGTCCAAAATCCTCGGACGGGATTTTTGGACCACATGGGATCTGCAATACTTCAAGAAATCGCTTACCAAAGGGTACTCAATAACCCATCCTCGATATTTTGCTTCGCGTTCCTCCAGTCATCGTTCATCCTTCAATACACAAGCTACTCTGGCCTTAACCACAGACTCATTCCAGCAGATTTTCAGGGAAAAAGGGAAGAGATTGTACAAATGGTTGTTCTGCAACATTTTCAACTGCTTGTCCGGACAATGTTCAATGGTCGTTTCTTGGAGACAGGAGCTCTTATGATCCCCTTCCTCATCGGTATCTTTCCAGTCTTGCACTTAAAAAATGTAGCTCGGCAGTTTAACTGGCAGTCACCGGTAAATCAGATACAGTCACCTCAGGTTCAAGTTTCTGGTGAGTGGATCTAACATAAAGATTACACTACCAATTTTTCCTTTTTATTTTGTTTTGATTAAATTCCATTAACTAATTTTGTGTCTGCTTTCCTTATTGCAGATTACAACAGAGATGAAGCAAACAAACGAGAGGAGGAGGGAGCCGAAGCGACTGAACTAGAGGCAAATGAGGAGGAGGGAGCTAAACCAAACGAACTGGAGGCAAAGGCGGAGGTAGCTGATGAAGCGAACAAACTAGAAGCCAAGGAGGAGGAGGGAGCTGATGAAGAAAAAATACTAGAGGAGGAGAAAGAGGAGGAACAGGAGGAAGATTCTTTTGTTGTTGTTGAGTCAAGTGATACATTATTGGAAGATATTCTTACTACATTGACTAAAAGTAGGGGGGTGGAAATTTCTAGTTAGTACTTAGTTCCCTGACTGAATAACTTCATATAGATATGCAAGTGATAAAGATTTCATTAGGTGAGCATAGGAATGATGTTGTAGTGGTTGAATTTGCTAGTTATATGATTGTTTTAAATTGTCTCCTGGTGTATCCTGGTTGATCAACTTCAAATGGGTATGTTTGTGTGATAAGATTTTCTAAGAATGCCATACAAATGAAAAGATATATTCTCTTCCCATATTGACTCACGTAGTGGTTGAATGCTAGTTGTAAGTTTGTTTTAAAGTTTCTCTAGTCCCGACTTTTTCATTTAAAGTAGATGACTGTGTATGAATGATGAATTTCTATCTAGTTATACAATTGTTTTAGGAGAAAAATACTGCTAGGTTCTATCTTTTGGAAAAAGGAACATAAAAATTCATAAATAAATTTCGTTTATTTTAATTAAGAAAAGGGTAATATTTTTATCATCACCACCATCATTATCATGATCATCATTATTGTTATTTATTAAACTCATTATTATTATTTTAATAATAATATTATTAAATTTTATTATTTTTATTGTTATTATTATTATTAAAATTTATTAATTTTATTATTTTAATTACTATTATTATTATTGTCATTAATGTCGTCGTCGTTATTGCCATTATTATTACCCTTTTCTCAATTAAAATGAATGAAATTTATTAATATGTCTTTTTTAAAAAGTATTAGGGAGTTTTATATCATTTTTCCCAAATGTTGGGGAACTAACCGTCATTTTCTGTGTATTTTGTTATAAATGTATAATATTACATTTTTTCCGTTAAGATAAACGAAATTATTAACCGAAAAAAGAATTACATGTCTTTTATAAAATGTTAAGAATTTTTATACCTATTTTTCTAAACATTAAGGACCTAACAGTCCTTTTCCCTTGTTTTAAAGACGTATCAGGGACACCATCTCTGCTTTCCAACTAAGCTTCTATTCAAATTAACTAGATCTCCTCCATCATAACGCGCTGCTCTCCTCCATCGTAATGCAGTTCCAGATCTGAGATCCGACACAACCACCACATCCAGCCTGTTCCTTTGCCGGTGGTTTTAGCACAAAAGCAGTATTCTATTTCGTGAAGTTTGCGAGAGAGGTGCGGTGAGATATCATCATTTTCTGGTCAAACTACTGCGCGTAAGGTTCACCGCTGCAAACACCACCCTCACAGCTCTTCAAGCTTTCAGATCCGCCCATCACCGCAACTTTTCTGACCGCCGTCGTAGGATTCCGGTAGAAGTTTGCAACCAGCCCCTAGTTTATTCTAATAAGTTATTTTGTTGAAACTTGTACCGGCATTCCCGGCCAGAGAGGGCGTCTCCCTCTCCGACCGGTACCTATTTAATTTTACATTTTATTTTACTTTTCTATTTTTTATCCCTGCTTTTCTTTTCTTTTCTTTTCGTTATTATATATATTGTATCTTTATATATGTATTTCTAGTTTATTGTGTTTGGTGTGCTGGTTGTTGTTTTGCTGTTCCGAGAGGTGATTTCGATGGGTACGCCTATGTTGGAGTAGTTGGGTGGCTCTAATGGTTTGTACGTTAAGGTTTCCGATAGCCTGGGGTGGGGGCTTGTCGTGGGTTTATCCGTAAATCGCCTGAGAGAGTAGTTTGTTGTCTTAATAATGTCTCTGAATTATAGTTCAGATTCAGGGGTTGTATTATGTTAAATTGTGTTGCTATAGTAGTAGTTGTAGGTGTAGTTGTAAGCGGGCACTATAGTGTTTTCCTTTTTCTGATTGGAATGTAGTTTCATCTTATAAATCTAAATTGGGTAGCCAGGCCTATAAAAAATTCTCCAATGCCTCATGAGACCTAATGTGTGAAACTATTCTTCAATTCGGTTATAAAGGAAAAATTTATAGTGAACAAAGTTTAAGACTTAGGCTTATCCTAAGAGACTTGAGGCTTAGGTTTATCCTAAATATTATATTTAAGCATATTCTAGCATTATATTTCCGTTCTTGTGATGGTGTATTATTGGTTGTTTTAACCAATAATAAAAGGTTTACTTTCTTATTTGTATTATTGGTTGTTTTAACCAATAATAAAAAGTTTACTTTCTTATTAAAAAAAAAGACGTATCGAGAGATCCAAGTCATACACTATCTGGCCCAAGCAAATTTAGAATATAATGTGTTCAGCCATTTAGCGTATGACACGTGGTAAGGTGAAAATCAAGTGTTAAGCGCCCTCTCATCAAAAGTTAAAAGTTGTGAGTTTTTGAGTCCGTGCAGTCACATAAACTCTTATTCACCTCCCGTAATTGAGAAGTATTGGAATATTTTAACTTCGAATATTTACTCAATTTTTGAATTACAATACCCATTTAACTTAATTTAATGATAAATTTTTAAAGCCAAATAAACATTTAACAATTATCACCATATTGGATGTGATAAGCACATCCAATCTATATATTTTATTATTAATTTCTCTATCTTTTTCTTGTTTTGGTATTAAATATTATAATTATTTTAGTTAATTTTTAATTTAGTTATTTTGTTAAATTATATTTTAATTTTTATCTTATTTATATTTTGTTATTTTAAGTATATTTTGGGATTAAAGAGGAATTAAATCGAAATATTCAAGAAGGAATTTACTTAGAATAATTAAAAGGGGAAAGAAATAAAGAAATTTAATTAAATTAAATTAAGGAAGATTTGATTTAATTAATTATCATGCATGCATAAAGAGTATATTGTGATTAATTATGGAAAGTAAATCAATTGCTTCAAATTGGAATTGACCGAATATATGCATGTATTGGAAACAAATTGCATGTGCATGGAAATAAAAGAAAGAAATGGAAATTCAAGTGGATTTCACGTGCATGGAAATTAAAGGAAAGCAAATAATGGCTTTATTTTGGCATGGCTTGATTTTAGCTTATCCAAATCAAGATTCGGCCAAGCAATCCAAATCCAATAAGGATTCGGCCAAGCACTATATTAAGCCAACTTTTGGCTTTTGGACGGGATTTTTTTCAAGCGGCAATTGAAGCAAAAGATTTTCTGCAGCCGCACAATTGAAGAGAAAAGCCGCAGGGAGAATAATTAATTTGGAGCAGAGCCAGTAGCTTAAATTATTTTTCATGATTTATTTTATCTACTCTTTTATTCTCAATTCAATTATGTTAGGCTAAATTTTTTATTTGGTTGTGGGTGAATTCAAAACTCCAGACATGCTATTTAATTAATAATTAATTTTTATCATTAAATTTCTTTAATTAAAATTATTTATGTTCTTCTGTTATTAATGTTTATGATTTTATTCTGGACTTATTTAAGTGGCCAATTAAATAGGCTTGAATAAATTCTATTGCTAGATTAAAATTCTTGATCCGTAATTGTCTTGATATTTTAATTATTAGTAGCAGATTGGAATCCGTGATTTCAATTGGAGACCATAACCTAGGTTAAATAATCCAAGCTTGTGTGTTTATTGCCTATATCAACCTAAAATCTTTCTCTGCTTAATGCTTCCATTATCTTAAATTTAGAGAGCTTGTTCTAAATTATTTAATGGTTAGAGATTGGGTGAAGAGTTTGTTTTGCCCAACGACTCAGTAAGGAAAAATAGGGATTAACAGAGCTTATTGTTGTCTACAGTTGATAGTTTCAATGGAAATTGATGATAGAATGAATATTCTATCCATGTTTGGTGGTGGCGAATGATCCTTTGACCAAAATTTTTATTATTATTACTGCTTTCTCATTTAATTAGAGTTCCTTTTAAATTATTAATTTCGTATTTTAGTTTCTTTATTTCTTGCAATTTAGTTAAAAATTAATTAAACCCCCCTTATTTATAATTGGTATTTATTATTATTATTATTATTATTATTATTATTATTATTATTATTATTATTATTATTATTTTATTTTAAGTCTTTATTTTAGAGTTGATAATAAATTAAACTAACTAGTCTTCGTGGGATCGATCCTTACTTACTCTATACTAGTTATTTATATTATTAGTAATGTTTTAAATTTGGTGTACCTTAACGACACTACTAAGATGAAATTAATGTGTCAATACTAACATTGTTTTGAAAGAATAATAAATTCTAATTTAAATCCCAAATATATAGTTTGAAACAAAATTATAAGCATCATAATTCGTTTTATAATTAGGGCACTTCCAAAAATAACATGAATGGTTTTGAATATGAAAAAGAGTCCTGCTAGGTAACTAGAATGGCGAGAGAATGACGAGAGAAACGGCAGCATGTGCTGCCGTTTCTCTCCCACTCACCCGCCATTCTAGAAAAAATAAAAAATTAAAAATTTAATAAAGAAAAGCAAAGACACAGTAATCGTTTACAATGCCCTCAAGTTTTTCTCATGGATGCTTGAAGGAATAAGTCACGAGAGTAGCAAATGAATTTTAATAAACTTAGGCACCTCAATCGTCCATGCACTAACAAACTAGAGCAACAGCAAAGCAATCTATAACAAGCTATAACATGGCAATACCAAAACAATCTCCAAAAAGGTATTGGGCTCAAGGAGAACGTAGAGTGGTATCAAATCAATCCTCAGATCTCAATTAACCCATTCTCAATTTTTTTCAAACCCAGAAAATCAATCCACACTTCCAGCCAAGGCCTCAAAAAACAAGAATTCCATGATGGAGAGATGGAAGACGTGTTGTTTTTTCAAACCCAGAAAATCAATCCTCATATCTCAACTAACCCATTCTCAATTTTTTCCAAACCCAAAAAATTAATCCACACTTCCAGCTAAGGCCGAAAAAAACAAGCAATTCCATGATGGAGAGATGGAAGACGTGTTGTCGTCGGCGGTCGTGTCATCGTCGGCGGCAGTATTGTCAAGAGAGGAAAAAAAATGGCAAAGATGGATGCGGGTGGCTGATGGTGGATAAGAAAATAGCGAACTCTTTGGCTCTTTGCTGTGTTGTTACTTGTCTTAGCATTTCTTTATTAATTTATTAATTTTTTTTAAGACTGGTGTGTGAGTGAGTCCGTTTTTTTCATTTCTTATTAAATTTGACGTTGATAGCAGGACTCCTCCTTTAAAATTTATGCTGTAGAAACTGACATCAGGCTACTGGCGTTTGGTGCGTGAGTGAGACTGTTTCTCTCACTCTTCTCTCGCGATTCTTGCTACCAAGCATTTTCCTATCAAAAATAAATAATAATAGTTAAAAGAAAAAGAATCACAAGAGGAACACATTGGTCATTGGATCGACCAAACAAGAAGTATGGAACACTCAAATTGCCACGTCATCAGCGCAACCACCAAAGCATGCATAACGGCTTGAAACTACCACCACCACCCCAAATAAAAACTTTTAAAAATTAAATTTAAAAAATATTTAAAAAAAAAAACAGAACAGAGAGAAAAAGCAGGAGATACACAGAGAGAGAGAGAGAGAGATGCTAAGCAAAGCAGTTGCATCAGCTGTTTCTCTTACTATCAATCCCAAAACCACCTCCATATTTTTTGGACTCAAAAGGGTTTCTTTAGTTTCTTCAGATTCTTTAGTTTTTGGAGGCAAACACAGAAGCTTTAGTGCTGATGGTTTGAAGAAGAGTAGAAGCTGCTCAAGAATGGAGAGTTTTGTGACCAAAGCTTCAGCTCAGCCATTGAAGAATGCTGATGAGCTTATTGACTCTGTTGAGACTTTCATTTTTGACTGTGATGGTGAGTTGGTGATCCTCTTTATTGCTTATTTGTTTTTTGTTTCTTAATTTTCATTTTCTAGTGATTTTGCTGATGTGGGGTTTTAACTTAGAATCCTGACAATGATTAATGGTAATCATTTTTGGTATAATGAGGCTTTGAGTGATTTTGTTATAATGTGTTTTGAGAGTTCCTGAGTTGTGATTTAGGCAAAATTTTGTTGGGGATTTTGATTTGGTTGATTTATGGAATTGAGATTGACAGTATTTCTGGGTCCTGTTGTTGTTATTGAATGAATGAACGGGTATGCTTCTATGATCTTCTTTCTAAGCAAATAGATGAAATTCAGAACCTCATGCAAAAATGAATATCTTAAGCTACTTCATAAGTCAAAGAAGATCCACTTAGTGACTGAAATGTACGGAATGATATTATGTTATGCACTGACAAATTTTTATTGGGAATTGTTTTAGTTGCTTCTTGTATTGAGTTAGATGCATTCAAATGATTTAGTTTGGTTTCGCGATTTTACATATATTTTTTCTTTTAAATGTATCTTGCTTACGAAAGTGGCTGTTTGCAGGCGTCTAAGGTGTTGATAAGGTTTCATGTCTTACCTATGATTTTAAACTCATGAACAAATAATTTGCAGGGGTTATTTGGAAAGGAGATAAATTAATAGAAGGAGTCCCTGAAACCCTTGATATGCTCCGGTCAAAGGTTTGTATACTTTTTCATTCATGACTTGCTTGAATACTTACGGATATTCATTCAACTTTGAGCAACATTTCTCAGAAACTTGACAGTTTAAAATATCGAAACAAAATTTTCAGTGACTTATAATTCTTGATGCTTTCATATGATTACTGATCTTGTTTTTCTCTTCAGGGAAAGAGATTAGTTTTTGTTACCAATAACTCAACAAAGTCCAGGAAACAGTATGGCAAAAAGTTTGAGACACTTGGGCTGACTGTCAGTGAGGTTTGTTAAAAACTCCTTTGTCTCCATTGTTTGCTGAAGTTTTGCCAGATACCAAGTCCTAACTCAAATGAATTGTCACAGGAGGAAATATTTGCCTCTTCTTTTGCAGCTGCTGCTTATTTGAAGTCCATTGATTTCCCAAAAGATAAAAAGGTAAAATGACTGTTATTTCTCTGCTGAAAAAAAAAAAAACTGAAACTGCAGTTTGACATCCACGTGGCTCATAAGCAGCAATTTTTTTAAATAAATAATTATCTTACATAGATATTCTTTTATTCTTCTGTATTTTAGCTTAATATAGGAACGATTCAATTTCAAACTACCTTAAATGGTTTGTTTGTAAATTCTTCTTGTCCTTGTGCATTGTTGTGATTACTGATAGCTAACCATGATTTAGGTTTATGTGATCGGAGAAGATGGCATCTTGAAGGAGCTTGAGCTAGCTGGATTTCAGTATCTTGGTGGACCTGTATGTATAAATTCCATTTTGCATAAGTTTCGAAGTATATAATATACTTGGTTGTGTGTGGTATTTGGTGAGGTTGATTGTTGAGTAAGTCTCAACTGTAAGTCCACAATACAAAGTAATGTGAATAAAGCTTCCCTCGCTCCGTTGAGGTTTATCCCAAAAAAAAAAAAGTAATGTGAATAATCATAAGTTTACAAATTTCTGGACGTGTCCTTATAGTTCCAACAATGTCTGATGGCAATGAGGACTGGCATATTATTGTTTTGAATTAGAAAATAAACATGTTATGTTATTAATTGTATATTTAATATGATACAGGAGGATGGTGGGAAAACGATAGAGCTAAAGCCTGGTTTCCTAATGGAGCATGATAAGGATGTAAAGTTCTATATTTCTTGCTTCTTGTTTCTTCGTTCTGGTTTGCTCTACTTAGGTTTGTTACAAATTGAAACATGGGGAACATACATCCTTCATATGCTTTCTATTTGCACATACTTCTACATTTCTTTTTCCAAATCTTTTATCATGATAAAGAAGTTTCTCATTTTTTTCATTAGGTGGGGGCTGTTGTGGTTGGATTTGATCGTTGCTTCAATTACTACAAAGTCCAGTAAGTTCTCCAGTTTTACCCTCAATATGCATTAGAGACAGCCATAGTCTATTGAAGAATAATTTATTACAGCATTGGTTATTTATATCAAACATAGGTATTTTATAATTTTTTCCCTTCTGCCCCAGGCCATGGATGTTATATTGAACTCCTCTGTTTCTTTATCTTTTCATTTGGCAGTTTGCAAGCCAAAATTAATGCAAAATTTGATTAACCCACAATTTTGGGTTCTTAATGTAACATTGATAGTGACATATAAGTTCTGAATATTGATCTAGATAGAGCAAATGGCCCAACTGATTTCTTGTAGCCAGGACTAAGGCTCCGTTGATTAAGAAGACAACTCCTATCTTATGCATATGTGGTAGAATATCCCAAATTAGTGTTGTTTCTGCAACCGGATTGTTTGATGAAGCATGAAATGTACTATAATAAAACAATTGTTGAGCATTAGGGATAAAAAAGAGGTTAATGAGAATCAGTAGCTTCATACCAGTGACTTTTTAAGTTCTTGCTCCTGTGGGAAGTGATGTGGAATCGATTTGTTTTCTGACTGTCTTAAATGGTTAGTCCTGACTTTATTGTAGTTTCATTAAAGATATGTGATTTTCCTTTACTTTTGTTTTAAACCATTTTCATTTCCGTAATAATAGGTATGGAACGCTCTGCATACGTGAAAACCCCGGGTGTCTTTTCATTGCAACAAATCGTGATGCTGTTACTCACCTCACAGATGCTCAGGAGTGGGCAGGTTCTCCTCTCCCCTTTCTTTACTGCATTTTGATTTTTAGTACCATCAAGTTCCATACTTTACAAAGAATTTATAAATTTTCTTTTCATTTAATAGGTAAACAAAAATTCATATTGTTTAGTGGTTTGGATATGAATTTTGATGATTTCTCCAGTATATTGTTTGATGAGGGCTTAACCCCACTATATGAAGTTATATATGCATTGTTTCATGCACACCACCATTAATATTTCGGAAAATGTATATGCTAAGACTTCTTTCTCACAGATCTCTCTTGCAGTAGCACTAAGAACTCAATATATTTAAATTGATTGTCACCATATATAATTAGCTTCTGTGTTATTTGTGTTGAAGCATATGTGATGTGTATTTCAATTTTAGGTGGTGGGTCTATGGTTGGTGCTTTTGTCGGATCTACTCAACGTGAGCCACTAGTCGTTGGAAAGCCTTCAACCTTTATGATGGACTATTTAGCAAACAAGTAAGCATTCTAAATTTTGAAAACATAAATATATCTTTGTATCTATACACGCGCGTGCTCTTTTCTTTGCAATAACTCTAGTACTCTTGACTCGTGCACATTTCTAATTCCTGGCTCGTATGTAATCCAAAAATTTTGATTTTTGATATAAAGTTTTGATCCAGAGGTACTTTTTAGTCTCTGACATATTACAAATACTGAAGTTCGTTAGGATATTAGAAAAGTTACAGAATTAAATGAATCTACTCTATATCATCATTCATCATTTATCAGCTCATCGGCTACAAGATCGCTGATTCTAGTGTCATGGATTTGATCAACAACAGATTTGGCATCCAAAAGTCGCAGATATGCATGGTTGGGGACAGACTTGACACTGATATTCTTTTTGGACAAAATGGTGGCTGCAAAACTCTTCTTGTCCTCTCAGGTAAATGGTAGCTCTCTTATCGGTCCTCATCCCCAGTAAATGATCTAATCGAGAATGTTTCCCCTCTCTTTAATAGGTGTGACTTCATTGTCAATGCTTCAAAGTCCGAACAACAGCATACAACCAGATTTCTACACCAACAAGATTTCGGATTTTCTGTCTCACAAAGCTGCAGCTGTATGATGATATGTATGCTTTCAGTACTCATATGTTTTTAAGTCCACCTTCCATTATTTTACTCTTCAATCTTAACTGTAGATATACAGTTCCGTTTTTTTGTTGTCTCAGAGAATTTTCATATAATGAGGAAAAATGATGAATGGTTATAAGTCCACGTTCCACCATCATGTGCCATGATTTTTGATAGTTCTTTCCTAATTTTTAAAGACAAAAGAGATGTGCTTATGGTATCATAAAATCCATGAATATATTTGTTATGAAAGTTGCAATGTTCAAAATTTTCGAAATCATCACCACTTCTCGGTTGAGATGTTGTTGTTGAGTTTTGAGTCTTTCCAATGCATGAGGAGATCTCTCTTAAATATGAGAGGATATATGACTCATTCTATATCTAAGATTGTTCATCTTTATTTTAACATACTAATTCCTCGTAGTTTTCATAGTATTTTGGTATCTTTTGATGTCAATTTTTATAAAAAAATTTCAATTCAACACAAAACAATTACTGTTTTTTGTTAAAATTTTTACGTCAAATTGGTAACAAGATATTATGAAACTATAAAAAATGAATGGTAGAATTAAAATTATAAGGAGAAAGAGTCAAATCTCATTCTAACTATTGATGTTACGATAAACATCACTATTCATTGTCACGATTACCTAGCGTCAAGTTTATATGTTCTTTAAAAAATAATTTTATTCTTTCGAAATAAAAAATGAAAAGGAAAGATGTCTACACTTGGTAATATTTTCAATTTGTCTTCCTCATGATTATATTCACATTTAATCTAATTACATAAAAATAATTTTTTGCAAATTCCTTTCCTTTTTTGTTATTTCAAAAAATCAAGAGTTTTATTTCTCTCACTCAAATCAATTTTAAATTATCTTGTATGGTATTATTGATACAACAACATCTAATTCTACATTTTTCCCTATTGTTAATAATACAAAAGCCAAATATGTGCAAAAACTAATAAGGAATTCTATGTAAAAGGTAATCAACTAATCATGCTTAATGCTTTTATCTCTCTCTCTCTCTCTCTCTCTCTCTCTTCTCTCTCTCTCTCTCTCTCTCTCTCTCTATATATATATATATATATATATTAATAATAAAGATTAAAGAACATGCCTTGTCATGTTAATATATAGATTTTGTCAATTATGTACTTACTCTGATTGCAAAGTGGCAAATATGGCAAGTGCTAATTGTTCTTATGTTATGTGCGATGAACTAATAAATAATTCTAAAACTCTTACAAATGAAATATTGAGTAGTGCTACATATTCTAAATTTTTTATCTTAAATAATGTGTCATTCACCAATTTGTTAGTGAGATAATATAATTAATTCACTTAAATCTTATAAAGAATTACCAATCACTTAATAAATAACACATCATTTAGGATGAAATTTAGGATATATATCATTACTTTAAAATATTACTCCTAATATTATTTTCTTTTTCTAATATGATGCTTAAACTTTTAATGTCTCATTATTAGAATTCTAATTATTAAGGGTTTTTACTTTGAGTTATAAGTATCTATTGTTGTGAATCAATTCCATGTAGGGGTATAAAAAATACCCGCTCGGCTCGGACCCAGCTCGGATCCTAGTGATGCAGGCTAGGGAATGAGGCCGTACTAGTCCTGAGCATCACTTGAAAAGCCTGAGGTCCATCCCGGAACCTGGATTTTATAAAAAAAAATTTTGTTATAAAATATATGTTTTTTTAAATAATTTTATTTATTTGACCCATATATTCGATATATTTAAAATTTTAAATATTTAAAATTCATATTTTCATATCTAATTTTATTAAAATAAATTTAAAAATTATAAAATAAATTAAATATATATATAATATTTTAAAATATAAAATCCGGTCCGGTACCGGGCTCTTTAAACCCGATCCGAGTGTTAAAAAAATATGTTTGGACCGAGTTCAGGTATTGCCATACCCAGAATTGGATTTGAGTTTTGCCATCCCTAATTCCATGACAGGACAATTAGAGAATATGCACCTAAAAATAGTAAAATTTACTTTTAAAGTAGAAAAATTATGTCTCCAATCAACATCGGGGATCGAATCTCATTAAAACATGTTACAGAATTGATCGTATATGATATAATGGTAGCAACATATAGGGACATCTAACTCCGAAACAACACGCCTGTGATTTGGTAAAATGCTCACAGGTCTCATTGTTTAAATAATGGTCACACCCTTTTTACGACAATTATTTGATTTGAATATAATGACCCACATGTATTTCATTTGCGTCTAATAGTCCAAACAAAGGATCTATATAAATATTTTAAAAAAATAGAGGAGTCTTTATGACTTTCACAAAATTATTAAAATTAGTATTACAAAAGTTGTACATTATAGAAAATTTTTAAGTACATATTTGGTATGACTTATCTAATAGTTATAAATATTTATTTAATTTCATACGTTCTTTTCATATTTTTTGTTATTATTTGGGCTTTTTTCCCCTTTTTTTAGTAGAACTTTTTAAGATTTAATATGCTATTTGCCTATACTACAGCTAAAATTTTGGACGTTGAATTTGAATTTTTTTTAAAACAATCTTATTTCATTCGTTTAATAATATAGCTTTAAAAGACTTATTTATTAAAATAATTTTATAATTTTTAATAAAAATTTCTAATTAACAACTAAATAACCAATTTTTTTTTAATAAAAACTTTATTTATTAAAAAACTCTATTACCAAGAATTCTAGTTAAATAAATTTATTTTAAAAACTATATTAAACGGAGCCTAAATCTATTATTACCATAATTGATGAAATCTCTCGCAATAAAATTAAAAAAGGAAAAATAATAAATTCACTTGACACCCCTGAACTCTGTATAAATTGAACACAAAAAGCACCTGAAAAATGACCCAATAATTAACTCAGCTTTCGATCTCAGAGCCTTGGCGATCCAAAACCTGTCGTTTTGTTCGGAAGATCGCGCGTTACGCTCTCGTTTTTGGCTGGTACCGATGATAGAATGCAGCGTCTGTCATTCGACGCTCGAATTGGAGACTGTTGGCGGCAAAACAGTGTCGAGAGCATACGACAGGCACCGGAACCACGTCACGTCCAAAACGCGCTTCCTTAACGTCGTTTTGGTCGTTGGCGACTGCATTTTGGTCGGCCTACAGGTAATTAATTAATCAAGCTTTCGAATTTAAGCAAGTAATTAATTAATTAATTTTTTTGGCTTCGATTAGATTAGATTTGATTTGTTTAGTGTAATCTAGTTGTATTTTAAATTTAAATTTAATATAATTGATTTTTATTTTTGTTTTTGCACTTTTTTTATTGCAGCCAATATTGGTGTATACGACTAAAGTCGATGGAGGCTTCAAGTTTAGTCCAGTTAGTGTTAATTTTTTGACAGAGGCAGTTAAGGTTTTTTTTGCTATTGTTATGCTTTTGCTTCAGGTAATTTCTTTTTCTTTTTTACTTCACTTCTCAAAAAATGTTTCATACTGCTATTTTAACTCTATATATTCATTTAGTTTTTAGCCTGATGAAAATGAGTAACAAAGTAAATTACCTGATCCTTGGAATGAAAGTGCAAATGTATTTTCGGCAAAATTACATGAACAGAAAAGCATCTATGAAATACTTAGTTTTTATATATATCTCATGCTGATGTCTGTGTTTTCTTTACATCTGGACCATTAACTCTCGCTAAGTTACGTGCTTTGGTTATGGAACTTTTTTTTAGAGATTTGAACAATCTTTTAGCAGCTCTCTTTACAAAAGAGTTTCTAGTCCTGATTGTATGAAAATGCAGACATCGGCAACAGTGCTCTCAAGATAAAAAAATAAAAAGCACCTACAGGGTTAGCTCAGTTGTGTTGGGTTGTATGGATTGATGCCCTACTCTAATACAGCGGCAATCCTTGTTTTATCTCTTGTTTCTTATTTAATTAATTTGCTTTTAATCATGTTTCAGGCGAGACATAAGAAAGTTGGTGAGAAGTCTCTTCTCTCATTTTCTACAATTGCACAGGTAAGAGATTAATTATCTCTGCAGATTTAGTTTAGTTATATTAAGAAATATCATTTCTAGCCTTATTGTTGGAATTTTCTTATTGAGTCTGTGACACTGAGTTCTTATCATGTTATTGGTTTTTGTACTTCAACGCTGTCACAGTTTTAACTCCTGAAGTTGGTAAACAATAGATTGCAAATTGTGTGCCTTGTGCCTATTGGCCCACTTTCTGCTGTACATGCCAAGAACTGGCAATTTATATAGAATGATACTTTTGGATCTTAAGATGCGTTTTATTTCTTTTGTACTTTTGAAGGCTGCTCGAAAC
This sequence comes from Clausena lansium, assembly GCA_030449835.1. Lineage (NCBI taxonomy): Eukaryota > Viridiplantae > Streptophyta > Magnoliopsida > Sapindales > Rutaceae > Clausena > Clausena lansium. Next base: position 49,288 of record JASUUF010000378.1, read on the forward strand.
AATGTCCTTCTTGCCGTTCCTGCTTTCCTTTATGCTATCAATAATTATTTAAAGTTTATCATGCAGGTATGAAATTCTTGCTCATTTGATATTTTCCTCCTTTTATATTCCTGTGATGCGTACTTAAATATGATCTCCATTTTGCCCCCTTTTTGGAAGATCCTATTATGGTAAATTGGATTTTGTTCTGCTGAACATCTACTTAAAGCTTAATATGTCATGGATATTTTTAAGCTTGATATTTTATCAGAGTTGACATTTTAAGCATCTATTTACTCTTTTTGCAGCTTTATTTTAATCCTGCGACTGTGAAGATGCTGAGCAACCTGAAGGTATTTACTAACAATTGCTCTGAATCAATAATGATATATCTTTGGGGCTTGATTTACGCATTTTGAAAACATTTACCGCCGGTGATATACTTATAACTCCAAAAGTCAGTGTCCTTCATGTTATTGTTTCCCGTATATCTATAGAGGACACAGTTTATCAAAGTTTGAACTCTATATTGATCTTCCTGGATCAACTTAAATGTTTGGGTCTGGACTTCATTGGTGTGTTCGTTGATGTAACTTCCACCGATAGGATTGTGATAAGTAGTGAAAGCTGTGATTTTCTTAGAGCTGCTCCTGTTTTTCCTCATGGAAGGACAAAATAATCGATACAGAAGTTTTTTGTTGTTTCTTTTCCTTATAAGCAAGCTTTGATACCATTTGATTTGCTCACAAATATATGCAGGTTTTTGTAATAGCCCTACTGTTAAAGATAATAATGAAACGGCGATTTTCCATAATTCAGGTAGTTTGCATGTAAAGTTTCTCTTGAAATGTATTGTTTAAATGACTAAAGTGTGTATAAGTGTTTTTGTTAACTTGAAATGCGCATGGCAATTTGCTAATGTGAAATTGGTTCATTATTTGGTAACAGTGGGAGGCTCTTGCTCTTTTGCTCATTGGAATCAGTGTGAATCAGTTGCGGTCTTTACCAGAGGGTACAAGTGCTCTGGGCCTTCCTGTTGCAACAGGGGCTTACTTATACACACTGATATTTGTAAGCATTTAAAGATTAATGTCCAGGGTTCATTGTGCTAGTTTGTCTCTGTTTGCAATTGTATTCTTCAAAAATTGTCAACAACTTTCTAAATGGTTGAGTGCTCCAAGACAGTCACTATTAGCTTTAGATCTATAATTCATGTCTATATGATAAATTTCCTAATGTCTATATGGTTGAGTGCCTTTATTCAATATTGAACATAAGTTATTCTTGATGTAATGAGCAGAAGTTTGCTGCATGCACTGGTGAGTCCCAGGAGTCAAATTGGACTCAACTGACCTATTTGAAGTAATCAGTAGGGAAAATGGTTAGCTGTACTGCTATGGCTTCAATGTATGCCTATGAACAGCATCAGTCAAAAGTATGTGCTGTAGGTTCCTGATTAAGCAACAATGAACTACATGCTATGTGCAACTAGAATTTGTAATTAAAAGTGCTAGCGCATAAGGAATAACTTCTTAAGAAAATTAATTACATTTAAGATAGTAAAAACCTATGTTTTGGCCAAGATCATCTCGATAGGTACAGGGCTGTTTCTAGGTCTTTGGATGGGACCAAACTCTTTCTGTACTGATTGCAACTATTAGAATATCTACCAAATGTGGTTTAATTGCAGTAATAGTCAGTCTCTCATATAGCTCTTCAAGGAGGGAAGTAGCATGTATTTATGTGGCTGGGGCGGGAAAACTATCTTATTAAAATGAAATCAATGTTGTTTTTCATTTCCTGCTGAGGCTGTTGTTTTTTTCTTCAGCTATGTTGTTTTCATCTATTTTACACAAATGTAGACACTGATCTTTTATTCAATTGTATACAAAGTGCTTAGATTACTAAGCAGAGAAGAAGTTGTAGAGTTATTTGATGTTGACTTATCTGTTATGCTATATATTTTAGACAGCATGATATGATGAAAATTTACCATTAGAACATTAATGCAGGTCACTGTTCCATCACTTGCATCGGTTTTCAATGAGTATGCTTTGAAGAGCCAATTTGACACAAGCATTTACCATCAGGTGAGTTTCAAGTACTGATATGATGTCTCATACTCATCGCTTAGTGCAGGAGGCCAAATGAACGGTGTTTGCTAGCACTTTTATATCTGATTACTTTGTAGTTGCCTCCACGAAGATCCCTTTGTAAATATCTAACATAATGTAGAAGGTTGATGCCCATTGGTTAATTCACCCTGGCTGATTGTTTAGCTCTTCTGTTTCCTTAACCTTAGTTTTAGCAAACCCATGTTTCTTTATGTTGTGGACTTCTGAAAACTTGAAATTTTAATAATGTGTATTTACTCTCACCAGAAAGTTTACTTTTTGTCGTGCAGAACTTGTTTCTGTATGGATATGGTGCCATATTCAACTTCTTAGGCATTGTTGTAACTGCCATGTTTAAAGGTATGGACATTGAATATGCAGTTTAAGTTATTTTAGTAGTATGCACTTGCTTTGAGCTTCACATTAATACTACTTAGAAGTTTTCTTTATCCCAATTTAGTTACCGTTGCTTTATTAGTGTGTCTCAGTGTATGTAGAGCTTTTGGGTACTAAGTTGTAGTGACAATAGTTTTAGGACCTGGTTTGTTTTGACTGTAAACCTGGGTTATATATAAGCTTTAAAAGATTAACTTCCTAAATTACTGGGACAAATTGTTACAATTTCTGAAATGATTGCGTATATAATAGGTTGATTTGTTGTTTTAATTATTTTGTTTCAATGCTCTTAGGTCCTAGTAGCTTTGATATCATGCAAGGACATTCAAGGGCAACCATGCTTTTGATATGCAACAACGCAGCCCAAGGAATTTTGTCGTCATTTTTCTTCAAATATGCAGGTGACTGATTGCACTCTATTGCTACATTTTCTTAGTCTCTTATAACGTCTATTTACATATTGGTACTTCATTTGAATTCTTCTAAGTTTGCCTGCTCAATTTTTGTCCTTAATTCTGAACTTCTAATTTCATGTGTTTGTCTTGAGCAATAGACAGCCAGTTATTATACAACCGGTTATTATTCTTTCTGTAGACTGTGAAACCTCCTTGTTTACTTGGTGGTTGAGAACTCAGAGGTGTCTATGCTAAGGGCATATAAAGACAAAAGAAAAGCAGAAGGTTTTCTGATGACTCAAGTTTCAATAAAAATATGGAGCTAAATGAGATCGGATCCTGTATCCTCTCTCCTCAATTTCAATATACTTGACAGATCTAGAGAAATATGAATCCTAACATAATCCGGGTAGCAGCTTTTAGAATAGGAACAATCTCACCTCCACCCCCCTTTTATCTCTTTCTGTTTCCCATGTGAGATTCACCGGAATATACATTTGATTTGTTGTCTCATAGGGAATTTTTCAAGAGCGTGGGGTTTGTTAAGCGACGTAACTCTGAGCATTACTGTTGACTTCCTAGTACTTTTGAGAGAAGTGAATTTATGATGGCATCTTATCCAATGGGGATGCAACTATTATGCTAGAATAGTAGCGAGAGATTCTTGCAGTCGTAGTGGAGCCATTGTAGCACATTGGTGCCCCAGAAAGGAAGATTCAGCTCTTTGACTTGTCTAGCATATGTTTAGGTCTGCTGTGGATTGAGCACAGTAGTCTTTGCCTCAGTTTAATTGTAGTTTTCAGCTCTTGTGAATTGCAATTTTTTAAAATCACTCAAATTCATAAAATTGTATTAATTTCTAATCATGTTTTTCAATTAAGTTTTGCAATGATGCTTGCAGATACAATTTTGAAAAAGTACTCATCAACTGTCGCCACAATATTTACGGGACTAGCATCTGCTGCACTGTTTGGTCATACCCTGACTATAAATTTTATTCTTGGTATCTCTATTGTGTTTATATCTATGCATCAGGTAATTTCAATATAGATCTTTCTTTTATTCATTATTTGTTCTCTTACGTTGGAAACTTGGCTTATTTTTTGTTGTGTATTATTTTTGTGTTCAGTTCTTTTCATCTCTTTCAAAGGTTAAGGATGAATCACAAAATGTTAGTTGGGAATCGGTAGACAGTCCAAAAAGTAAGAGGTGGGTGCTAGTTTTATTTGCAACTTCCTTGCACCATTAAGATGACCTAAAATGTATTTTGCTTACCTTGTGTTCTAAAGATTTTAGAATAATCGATCCCATTAAGTGGGAAAATGTGAAAGATGAAAGCTAATTTATATACTTACAATGAATTTACTTTTTATTTTTCCAGGTCAAAGGATACGTCCTTTATTGACATGGCTGCTGGGGCAAATGAGGATGTAAGCACTTTGGATCACAGTTTCTTATTGAAGTATATTATTATCTCCTTTTAAGCTTTCTGAGAATATGATTGAATATTGATGCAATAATGACACGTTCACATTTTACCACATTTCACAGGCAAGTCTTCGTGCTGTAAATGAGGAGAAAGCTCGGCTTCTTCCCATTTAAACCTGGCCTAAATTTGGTATGTGTATCTACATGCTATTGAAACTTCTTAAACTAGTCAACAAAATATGGAAGCTCGATTGAGATACTCATCTCATCTCTTTAATGAGCTATGTGGAATCAAGAATCTAAACATCTCATGGCCAAAATTTGGTAGCCAAAAAAAAAAAAAATTCCTGTTATTTATAGGATAATCTAAATTGAAATGCATTTTCAGGAATGCGATTGGAGTACAGATCATGAGGCTGGTTTCCTCAATACATTCTGAGATGATTTATACAAACTAGTTGCAACTCAATACAAATAATGCTGTAAACCGGGATTCCTCTCTTCATTCTTATAGGACGCAACCAACCACATTTTGTCTAAAGCCTCTACTAACCATACAGTAGAAAAGGTCGTAGTTCACTTACAGAACAAGTTACAGATATTATTGTATTTCTCTTATAGAGACCATCACAGATTTTTATCCGGACATGCTCTTTTTTTTTTTAGCTCGATGTTTAGGCGTGTAAATCATTTAGCTTTTTAAGTATCAACAAAATAAAATTATGCAGTTTTTACCTCAGAGTTTTATTGTAGGGGCGCTCTCTCTCTTATTGAATCTATTTTTTTTATTTTTAACTGAATTCCGAAATGAAGATATTTTGATCAATTCAATTTCGAAATACTAAATGGAATTAAATTACTGAAGATCCGGTATTTTGGGATTGATGTGTTGTGGATTAATATTTAGGGGCTGTTCGAGATTGAAGCATTGTGGCTTATGTAATGAATTTCAAAAGGAAATTTTTTCACCAAAGATGTGAATTAGGAAAGACTCAGTATTGTGATTTAGAACCTATTTTGGGATTGATGTGTTGTGGATTAAAATTTAGGGGCTGTTCGAGATTGAGACATTGTGGCTTTAATCCACGCAATGTTATGGAATCTCTAAAGTGAAAGTGAGATTAAGGTGCCATATGGATGTGGTTAATGTTGCTCAAGGCTTTACAAACGCTTTTGTTGATGTAGTTTCAGATAAGGTGAAGGACAGCACTCTTGAAGTTTGGAGAAATGGTCATGGGACTCTTATTTTTAGAAATGGTCACATAGATCTTTTTAATTTTAGGACATAATGCATTTTGACTAGTGACCCAACGGTATTTCATTTGGGGAAGTGTGGCCATTTCTAAAAATAAGATTTCTGTGACCATTTTGCCAAACCACATGTTTGTTATCGTTAAAAAAATCAAAACAATTGTTCAGTAGAGTTGATAAAACACAGATCATATAGAGATTCATGTAAAAAATGAATTGATACAATATGCATACACAAACAATTATTTTGTGTAATTAAATGTGCTCGCAAACCTTCTTTAACCACAAACATAACACGATTGGATTATTAAGGGTGCGCATGGTACACTGTGTTGTATTATGTTGTATTTTATTATTTTAATGCTGGTGTATTGCATTATGTTATATTGCATTAGCACTATATTATAATAATACTTTATAGTGTTTGGTGCTACATTGTACTCTATTAATTTTTAATTATACTGTATTAATTTTTTTGTGATTAATTTAAATTACATATTTAGAAAATAATATTTATTAATACTTAGAAAAATACTAAATATAGAAGTCTTAAATTTTATAAATTTAACAATTTTTTTTACTGTAAATGTTAAAAAATATCATATTTATTATTAGTTATATTAAATCATTTAAAAATAATTAATTTTTATAAATTAATTTTTATAATGTAATATTATATTATATTTTTATATACTATTTAAGTATTTATTATTAGTTTTATTAAATTATAAATTTATTAATTTATATTAATAATTATAATGTAAAAATAAAAATAAAAATTAATAATATATAATTAAATAATGTAATATTATATTATATTTTTTTATTTTTATATATTATTTAAGTATTTATTATTATTTATATTAAATTATTAAATATTAATCAATTTTATATATTAATTATTATAATATAATTAAATAATACATTATTTAGTTATCTTTTTAATATAATAAAAATTAAAATATAAATAATAAATTTATTAATTTGTAATTAATAATTATAATGAAAAAATAAAAAAATAAATATTATATTATATTAAAAATTTATATTTATTTTTTATTATTAAAAAAAAAAGGGGCTCTATTGCGGCAACTGCGCCGCATTAGCATTAACCCATTATACACAATTTTTTTCCCCCAAACATAGTATTGGTATTAAAATAATGTGAACAGTACTTCAATACATTATGGGTGCATTTGGCATACTGTATTGTATTATGTTGTATTGTATTATTTTAATGCAGGTGTATTGTATTATGATGTATTGCATTAGTTCTGTATTATAATAATGTTGTATTGTTTTTGGTGCTACACTGTATTGTATTAATTTTATGTTATACTATATTTGGTACTACACTGTACTGTATTAATTTTTAATAATACTATATTAATTTTTTGTGATTAGTTTATATTATATATTTAGAAAATAATATTATTAGTTATATTAAATTATTTAAAAATAATTAATTTTTATATATTGATTATTATAATATAATTAAATAATGTAATATTATATTTTTATATACTATTTAAGTATTTATTATTAGTTATACTAAATTATAAATTTATTAATAAATTATAATATAAAAAATATAAAAATATAATATAATATTATTGAATAATAAATTATAAATTTTTTAATTTATATTAATAATTATAATGTAAAAACAAAAAATAAAAATTAATATTATATAGTATTATATTAAATTAAAAGGTTTATTTATTTATTTATTAATTATTATTATTATTATAAAGTAAAAATAATAATAATTAATTTTTATATATTGATTATTATAATATAATTAAATAATGTAATATTATATTATATTTTTATATACTATTTAAGTATTTATTAATAAATATAATATAATATTATTGAATAATAAATTATTAAGTTATATTAATAATTATAATGTAAAAAATACAAAAATCAATATTATGTAATATTATATTAAATTAAAAAGTTATATTTATTTTTTATTATTATTATTTAAAAAAAAAAAAAGATGAAGAAGAAGGCAAGCTCCGCATTGGCATTATATAATGCGGCTGTTGCCGCATAACAATACCTCTTTATCCACAATTTTTTTCCCCAAATATAGTATTGGTATTAGCATAATGTGAACATTATTTTAATACACCCTTTTGGTGTGTTTGGTTGAAGGATTAAAAGTGGGAGATTAGACTCTTTTTTAAAATTTTATCCTAATCTTATGTTTAGTGCTGTGAGAGTTTTAAGATTATGTTATCCTGGGTCCACAAGATAATTTTAATTTTGCAAAGAAAATTATCCCAATGGGGGCCTGGGATTAGTTAGTTTAGGATAACTCAATTAAATATAATAATTTATAAATCTTAAAATTATAGTAATATGTGATAAATGTGATAAAAATATTGATTTTAATAATGTAAATAATAAATTATACTAATAATCATTATTAATTTCACATTAAATTATAATTTATTTTAATTTATTTAATTATTTAATATTTTTATAATTTTAAATTTACATTATAAATTAATATTCAAAAATATAATTTTTTTTATAAATAATAGATTATTGAATTAAAATATATATATATCATAAATATATTTAAAAATAAAAAATATTTAAATTATGATTTATATTTCATTAATATCATTGAGGTTGATTCGTATAATTAATAATACAAAATTTTAGTTTATAATAATGTTAATAATAATAATAATAATAATAATAATAATAACAACAACTTGTAAATTGTAATATTATAATATAAAACATTATTATTTATAGTCCAATCCAATATTACACCAAACATAACATAATATTATATATGATTCAGTGTTATTCAATCCGATTCGATCCAATTCAATCCGGCATACCAAGCGAGCCCTTTATACATAAACCAAACACACCCTATGGGTGTGGTGCATGGGATTATGGGGTATAAAAATACTGTTCACATTCCCATAATCCCATGCCTATGTTTAGAAGCAAAAATGCTGTAGGTATTGGGATTTGGCTAATGCTGTTAGAAAAGCTATTAGCCAGCAACACAAAATGAAGAAGTAACACAAGATGAAGAGCAAAATGAGAGAGCAAAATATTATAGAATAATTTTATTCATTTCAAGTGTGTACAAAACAAGGAGATGAGCTCTCATTTTATAGTTACATCATCACTACATGAATTGAATGAAAACATTATGGATCATAATTTCTTGTGTGATAGTGGGAGTTATAGAGAAGTCAAAGGTTGCTAGTGGGAGATAGTGGGAAAACAAAAGGATGAATGCTTTGAACATCCACATTTATTTTAATAAATTCATAACACTCCCCCTTGGATGTTCATTACAAAAGAATATGCCTCATTAAAACCTTTACTAAAAAAAAAAAAAAAACCCTTATAGGGAAAAAATATTAGTAAAGGAAAAAAGAGTACATTATCTATTAATCTCCTCAAATAAATAATTTTGAAGATATAAAGTTGCCTCATTAAAACCTTACTAGGAAAAACCCATTGGGATAAAAACCTAGTGAGGAAAAGAGTACAACATATAAAATATTTCTCCAAAATAAATTATTTTCCCCAACAAGTGTACTCCCCCTCATCTTGACATAGATTCTTCAAGATTTGGACAAAAATCTTTGAGTCGACGCATGCCAATTTTGTGTACCAATTTTTTGAATGTTGCAGTTGGTAGGGATTTTGTAAATAAATCTGCCAGATTATCACTTGAGCGTATTTGCTGAATATCTATATCACCATTCTTTTGAAGCTCATGCGTATAAAAGAATTTTGGTGAAATATGCTTGGTCCTATCACCTTTTATATAACCACCTTTAATTTGGGCAATGCATGCTGCATTATCCTCATATAATATTGTGGGGTTATTTTTAATTGATGACAATCCACATGTTTCTCGAATATGTTGTATCATTGATCTTAACCAAATGCACTCTCTACTTGCTTCATGAATAGCAAGTAATTCTGAATGATTTGAGGATGTTGCAACCATTGTTTGTTTCATTGATCTCTATGATACAAGCACTATCACCGAGAGGTAAATAAATAACCCGTTTGAGATCTGGCTTTATGTGGATCGAGAGATATCCAAAGATCATCTGCATATCCAATTAGTGGTGATTTTAATCTATTTGGATAAAATAAACCCATGTCAATGGTTCCACGAAGGTAGCGTAATACATGCTTTACACCATTCCAATGCCTACGAGTTGGCGCAGAACTATATCTTGCTAATAAATTAACTGAAAATGCAATATCAGGTCGAGTACAATTTACAAGATACATGAGTGCACCAATTGCACTTAAATATGGTACTTCAGGACCAAGAATTGCTTCGCTATCTTCTTTAGAACGAAATGGATCTTTTCCCACATCAAGTGATCGTACCACCATTAGAGTACTTAATGGATGGGATTCATTCATATAAAATCGCTTCAAAACTTTTTTTTACTATATATTGATTGATGTAAGAGTATTCCACTTGACAAATACTCAATTTGTAAGCCAAGACAAAATTTTGTTTTTCCAAGATCTTTCATTTCAAACTCATTTTTCAAATAAGAAGCTGTTTTTGAAAGCTCTTCAGGAGTTCCGATGAGATTTAAATCGTCAACATATACTGCAACTATTGCAAATCCAATTTCAGATTTTTTAATAAAAACACAAGGACAAATTGGATTATTTACATATCCTTCTTTCAATAAATAGTTGCTTAGGCGATTGTACCACATACGCCTAGACTGCTTTAATCCATACAAGGATCGTTGTAGTTTCAAAGAATATAAACTACGAGGTTTAAATTTGTTTGCTTCTGGCATTTTAAATCCTTCGGGGATTTTCATATAAATATCTGTATCAATAGAACCATACAGATAAGCAGTTACAACGTCCATAAGGTGCATGTCAAGCCCTTCTGAGGCTGCGAGACTAACTAAAAATCGAAATGTAATTGCATCCATAACAGGAGAATATGTCTCCTCATAATCAATGCCAGGTCTTTGAGAAAAACCTTGTGCTACTAATCTTGCTTTATATCTCACAATTTCATTTCTCTCATTTCGTTTTCTAACAAACACCCACTTATATCCAACAGGTTTGACATCTTCAGGTGTCAGGACTACTGGTCCAAATACTTTACGTTTTGCAAGTGAATTTAGCTCTACTTGAATAGCATCTTTCCACTTTGGCCAATCATTTCTAAGTCGACATTCTTCCACAGTTTTTGGATCATGATCCTCATCATCATTTGTAATATTAAAAGCAACATTGAATGCAAAAATATTATCAATAATTATTTCATTTCGATCCCAAGATTTTTCTATACCAACAAAACCAATCATTATTTCATTATTTTGTTTCTCTTCAGGAGAAATTGATACTTCTTCAGTAGTTGGTAAATTTTCTTCTTCTAGATCAACAGGATGAATACTATTTGATTGATCAATCTCTGTTATTTGATTAGTAGTCAATGGCTCTTCAGGAGTACTTATTTCATTTTTTAACCTTTCTTGTGTTTTCCTCTTCCGGGGAATTTTGTCTTTTGAGCCAATTGGCCTTCCACGTTTTAGACGTATTTTACTTCTGTCGTGTTGTCCTTCAGGGATCTCAACACGTGCTGGGGCATTTTCAGCTGGAATATGTGATTCTATTATTTTTCTTGAATCAGTAAATGCATCAGGAATTTGATTTGCAATATTTTGCAAATAAATGATCCTTTGAACTTCAAGTTCACATTGATTTGAACCAGGATCAAGATGAGATAATGATGATGCATGCCATGTAATCTCACGTCGTTCATTAATTTTTGTCTTTTCTCCCCCTAACGACGGGAAAACTTGTTCATCAAAATGGCAATCCAGAAATCTTGCGGTAAAAAGATCTCCAGTTAAAGGCTCAAGATACCTAATTATTGATGGAGAATCAAAACCAACATAAATTCCAAGTCTTCGTTGTAAGCCCATTTTATTCCTTTGTGGGGGAGCAATGGGGACATAAACGGCACATCCAAAAATTTTCAAATGAGAAATATCTGGCTGTTGGCCAAAAACAAGTTGTGAAGGTGAATATGTATGATAAGAACTTGGTCGAATGCGAATTAATGATGCAGCATGTAGTATTGCATGTCCCCAACATGAAAAAGGTAAATTTGACCTAAGAATTAATGGTCTTGCAATTAATTGTAAACGCTTAATCAAAGATTCAGCTAAACCATTTTGTGTATGAGTGTGTGCAACAGAATGCTCAACATCAATTCCAATAGACATGCAATAATCATTAAAAGATTTAGATGTGAATTCACCAGCGTTATCAAGTCTAATTCTTTTAATAGGAAAATCAGGAAATTGTGCTTTTAATTTAATAATTTGAGCAAGAAATCTAGCAAATGCAACACCACGACTAGAAAGTAAAGAGACATGTGACCATCTAGTTGATGCATCTATTAAGACCAAGAAATAACGAAATGGTCCACAATTTGGATGTATAGGGCCACATATATCCCCTTGGATTCTCTCTAAAAATTTAGGAGATTCAAAACTTACTTTCATCGGAGATGGTCGAATTATTAATTTCCCTTGAGAACAAGCAGCACATGGACTTTCGGTAGGCAAAAGAATCTTCTGGTTCTTTAATTGATGTCCATGTGAATTTTGTATAATACGACGCATCATAATTGATCCAGGATGCCCAAGTCTATCATGCCAAAGTTTAAAAATCTTTGGATCAGAGAACTTCTGGTTTATTGCAAAGTTTATTTCTATTGTTCTTATAATTGTATGATACAACCCAGAAGAAAGAGAAGGTAATTTTTCTAGTACATGCTTCTGGCATGAAATAGTTGAAGTAATACAAAGAAATTCACAATTACCTTCATTAGATGTTTCAATGTGATATCCATTTTGACGAATGTCCTTGAAACTAAGCAGATTTCTACTGGATCTGCTGGAGTATAAAGCATCGTTTATTTGTAATTTTGTACCATTTGGTAACATAATATTAGCTCTTCCGGAGCCTTCAATTAGGTTAGCAGAACCAGATATTGTATTAACATTAGCCTTAGCTAATATTAAATTATGAAAATATTTTTTATTTCGTAGAATTGTGTGCGTTGTCGCACTATCCACCAAACATCCATCTTCATTATTCACCAAGTGATTGTTCAAATTCATTGTATATCTTCACACATAGATATAAATAAGTCAATTGAATATAAAAAAAAAATTCAAATAGTATGAAGAAAACATTACAGAAAATATTTTATTAAGGAAATTGAAAAGTTACACCCCAAATTCTCATAAAACACTAAAAACAATAAACACTCTTACAATTTAAACTTAAACACACCATAACAGTAAAGAAACACACCAAACTTTAAACACACTAGTACTTATTTTAGAATTTAAACACATCAAACTTTAAAAATAACACACTTCAAATTATACCACTCTTAATCGGTCTTCACATGTCCATCACCAATTAAATGGTCAATTTTGCCATTTGGATCTTCAAAAAAATCAGAAACATCCAAATGAGTTATATCAATTGGATTTTCATGATCCATAAAATTTGTCTCAATTTCTTTTCCTTTTGCATTTTTAGATGCTTGATAAAGATCAGCTAAATGTTTTGGTGTACGACAAATACGAGACCAATGTCCCTTCACACCACATCTGAAGCAAATATTTTCATGATCCTTTGGATATTTCTTTTGTGGATCTTTTTCTTGCTTCTCATTACTGTTATTCCACTTCGAGTGGTTTGATCGATATTTCTTGTTATAGCCACCGCGGCCTCGATTATTTTTGTAACCACGGCCTCGACCACGACCTCGATTAGCATTACGATTATTGGCTGAAGTACCATTCGCTTCAGGAAAAGGTACAGATCCAGTTGGATGAGACTGATGGTTTCTCAACAAAAGTTCATTATTTTTTTCAGCCACTAAAAGACATGAGATTAATTCAGAATACTTTCTAAATCTCCGCTCTCGATATTGCTGCTGTAGGAGCAAATTCGAAGCATAAAAATTAAAGAATGTCTTTTCCAACAAATCTGCATTAGTAATCTCCACTCCACATAATTTTAATTGAGAAACAATTTTGAATAATGCAGAATTGTATTCACTAACAGATTTAAAATCTTGTAATCGTAAGTGCATCCAGTCATAACGAGCTTTTGGAAGTATAACAGTTTTTTGATGATTAAATCTTTCATTAAGACAATCCCAAAGGACATGTGGCTCTTTGACCGTAAGATACTCACTTTTCAATTGTTCATGAAGATGGTGGCGAAGAAAAATCATTGCCTTAGCACGGTCTTGGGTTGATGCATCATTATTTTCTTTAATAGTGTCTCCAAGATTCATTGCATCAAGGTGGATTTCAGCATCCAAGACCCATGATAGATAATTATCACCAGAGATATCAAGTGCCACAAATTCAAGTTTCGCGAGATTCGACATTTTCAAACAACTATAAAACAATAAAGATAAATAATTAATTCATTATTAACAAGTAAATACTAGATATGTCATATACTCATAGAAATAAAATTTTGTAATCATCACATATACTATTCATGTTACAAAATTCATTTCAAATCTCATACCAACAATTATGCATATTTTAAGAGATATAGTAATATACATGCAATCATGGGAAAGCAATCTTATTTCAAACATCAATAGGATGATAATAACTAATATGACATAATTTGGTGATGAACAATTATAGTTATATAACAACTAAATTTGCTATATATAAGAAACAAAATAATTCATACCTGATCAACGTCTCGTGCTGATAACGTGTTAGAAAAGCTATTAGCCAGCAACACAAAATGAAGAAGTAACACAAGATGAAGAGCAAAATGAGAGAGCAAAATATTATAGAATAATTTTATTCATTTCAAGTGTGTACAAAACAAGGAGATGAGCTCTCATTTTATAGTTACATCATCACTACATGAATTGAATGAAAACATTATGGATCATAATTTCTTGTGTGATAGTGGGAGTTATAGAGAAGTCAAAGGTTGCTAGTGGGAGATAGTGGGAAAACAAAAGGATGAATGCTTTGAACATCCACATTTATTTTAATAAATTCATAACAAATGCCTCTTTTTTTTTTTTTTAATAATAAATAAATATTAATTTTTAATATACTATAATATATTAATTTTTATTTTCTTTTATTTTTACATTATCATTATTAATTATAAATTAATAAATTTATTATTTATATTTTATTATATTAAAAATATAACTAAATAATGTATTAGTTAATTATATTATAATAATTAATATATAAAATTGATTAATATTTAATAAATTAATATAAATAATAATAAATACTTAAATAATATATAAAAATAAAAATATAATATAATATTACATTTTTTAATTATATTATAGTAATTAATATATAAAATTGATTAATATTTAATAAATTAATATAAAAAATAATAAATACTTAAATAATATATAAAAATAAAAAATATAATATTACATTATTTAATTATATATTATTAATTTTTATTTTTATTTTTACATTATAATTATTAATATAATTTATAAATTTATAATTTATTATTCAATAATATTATATTATTATTTTTACATTATAATTTATTAATAAATTTATAATTTAATATAACTAATAATAAATACTTAAATAGTATATAAAAATATAATATAATATAATATTACATTATTTAATTATATTATAGTATCTATATATAAAAATTAATTATTTTTAAATAATTTACTATAACTAATAAAGATAATTTTTTAAATATATAATATAAACTAATCACAAAAAAATTAATATAATATTATTAAAAATTAATACAGTACAATGTAGCACAAAACATAGTATAACATAAAATTAATACAATACAGTGTAGCACCAAACACAATAAAATATTATTATAATACAAAGCTAATGCAATACAGTATAATACAATACACCTATATTAAAATAATGCAATACAGCATAATACAGTACAGTATACCAAACGCACCTTATAATCCTATGTAACAAACACACCCTAAGTATGAAGAAGAAAATATTCTCTCTTTTCTAATGCAATCACGCCTAATCACAACACCCCTCACGGGTTTATTTTTTGTGGCACTTACCGTATTGCAACAGTAACATTATGTGGTCTAATGCAAAGTCAATTATTTGCCAAACATAAAAATGTATTAATTTAATACAATACAGACTCCTAATACCTTGTAATGCTGGGTGTCAAACAAACCCTAATTGCATTGTTTTTATGTCAACCTTAGTGTTTGAATGACGTGGGGCTGCAGGCCTGTGCTCGTGCATCAAACTAATATGTGCTGTTTGCATAAAGTTTGAAAAATAGATAAACTGGGACCACCATAAAAATAGATTTAAAAAAAAAAAAGAAAGAAAGAAAAAAAACCCGATGAAGATTGCTTAATTAGTTAGGAAATTGTTGGGAAATGAATTCAAATAGACCACGTAAGTGGTGGTACTTGGTTTTGTCCAATCTCTTAAAAAATTAAAAGAATCTAAGTGGTGGGTGGTACTTCGTATGTAAATTATTTGATAATTATTTTAACATTTCGAACCCAAAAAGAATATTTTACTTTTTGAGCTGCACCTAATGGAAATTAATTTAATTAATAAAAGTATGAGAAAGTGTTAAATAACATGGCTTTAATGGTTATAATATCATAATTTCGAATTTTTTAAATTGATCGATCATGATAGAAACTAAAATGGATAAAAATATACAAAATACACCTTTTTGTTTTATTGAATGGACGTGTTAAACTGTAAAATATACATATATTTTACAAATTGGAATTCATTGGGATGGTAGATACATGCACTTTGTAGTATAATTTAGAAGTTTACTGAGCAAATTCTCATAAATCTGCTCCCACTGATATACAAGAAGTGAAGAAGATATAAATCCTTATCCAAAGGGTAAGAGGCCCATGAAGCTCTAACTCTGTATTGAGGGCATGAGTACCACTAGATTAGAAGCACAGTAACAATAAACATTTTAGACTAAAGGATTTATAAATTATATCTTCTTGATTTAGTAAAGCTATTTTTGATACATAGATACCTTATGATACGGGCTTGTGAAAAATCAATATCCCAAGAGTTCGTGTAAAAAGTTTATTTCCAACAAACCCTTGTTGAGACTTGCCTAAACGGCTAAACTACTTTCCAATGTTACAATCTTGCACATTTGAGTTAGATTGCTTAAATAAAGGCCATTGGATTGCAAATGCCATCATTCAAGGAAAATATTATTTTTATCCCAAAAAAAAAAAGGAAAACATTATTTAATTTCCCTAGAATGTAGAGGATAGAATTGGTCAAATTATTATTCTGTAGGCAGTATTGTAGTGAAAGGATAATGAAGTGTCCAAATTATTTTACAGGCTAAGGGTTTGTAGTATTTGACAAGGATTTCATGAAACTTTCATCACTTAGAGCTTATGAATAACATCTTTGTGTGTTATGCTAAGCATCAAAGGCCATTATCCAATATGCCTTAGGATATGGTTAAGTGATTTTCAAGTAGTTTTATTTAACTAATTGTATGAGTTCAAATCCTAAAAAAGATTAGGGACTGAAAAATTACTTTAGTCTTAGCCCACCCCTCTACCTTTTTATTAAAAAGTCCATCATCCAACATCCTTATCAATCATCGTTCACAATTATTAAGCAAGCACTAAAAATCCTGGTTATATTCTAGAATAATACCTTGACTCTTAAGAAATTTAAGGTCATCATATCTCGTGTTTTTTCAATAAAACGTCATCCAAACAACATACCAACCATCTCATAACCTTGAACACAATCTAATTGCACTTTTAAGATCCACACAAGTTTAGATTCCATCATTACTGTAATCCTAAAGTTAGGGTTTCCACAATGACTTTTTTTTTTTTATATAAAACCACCAAGATGGTGGGGGGTTAGGCGGGACCCCTACCTGTAATATAAATCAATATAAAGAAGAAAATACATAAGGAGGGGGACATGATCCAAAACCTCCTCAAAAAAGCACAAACAACGCAACTGGAAAAGCAATAAGCAAAAGAGCACTAAAATCAACACTAACGTCTGATATGCGGAACAGCCAATGCATCCAAATGTAATATCCCAGACAAGCCCACTGGGAAATCCCGAGTACGTAGGAATCGACGACTGCAGCGAGAAGAACAGGCCCAATTGGCCAAGAAATCAGCAGCGGACGTAGCCTCGCGAAAAACATGACGAACGACTACCGAATGGGAGGAAACCAAAACACAAACTCGACTCAACAACACAGCATAATCCCATCGGACAGAGCCGCCCGAAAGGATCCAAGACACCACAGTGGCCGAGTCGGACTCTACCTCCAAAACAGAATATCCCAGCTGAACAGTAAGCTCCAAACCCTCACAAACTGCCATAAGCTCAGCAAATAAGATCGGCTGATGCCCAAGAAAAGAACCAAAACCATGCCCCGGTGATCCCGAAGAACACCCCCAGCAGCGGACATCCCAAGGTTACCCCTCGAGCACCCGTTAACTGTCAGCTTCACTATACCAAGAGGCGGCCGTGTCCAAGACACAACACGAATAGGCCTCCTAGGTGAAGGAAGCACTCGTAACCCCTCAGCGAGCCGAGATCCCATCACTCCCTGCAACTGGGAAGGCTTAAAGCCAAAAGCAGAACTGGCAAGCCGAATGTCCGACACCACCCGAAAAGGTGTGAGAATCAAACCTGGACCCATTTCGTGCCTTCCACACTTGCCACAAAATGAAGCAAGGGAGAAGGACCCGAAAATGAGCCCGAGAAGGGGCACATCTCCTCCAATGAGTAAGCAAAGCATGAGCCGACAAAAAGCTAACCCTCGGCAACCCCAAACAACGGTAGAAATACTCCCAAACCTGGCTAACCCGAGGGCACTCGAGAAATAAGTGACGAGAAGTCTCAGTAGCCTGACCACAAAAACACCGAGAAACCATACAGAAACCTCTCGCGCACAAAGCATCATCAGTAGCCAAATAGCCATGCAACAACCGCCACAGGAAAAAGATAACCTGGAAGGTAGATGGCGCTGCCAAATACTAGAAAAAACCTCATCTCGTGGCCTGGAGCAGCGCACAATCTCCCAAGCTGACCGCAAATGGAAAGCTCCATCAGGAGCAGAATCCCACAGGATAACATCAGGCTCGTCAGCAGAAATCGAAATCAACATAATCTGCTCAACTACCGACACAGGTAAGACGGCTAGGAGCTTACCCCTATCCCAAACAGTACCCCGCCAATAAAAAGACACCGGCACCGTAGATGCAGCGCTAGCGTTATAAAAGAACAACGGGCAGGACCCCAGCCAACAATCGTACCAAAAACTACAATCGCCCGTGCCAACCAACCAACGCACATGAGGCTTTGCAGCACAACGGATGGAACAGAGCCGTCTCCAGAGAGGAGAAGCCGGATAACGAAAATGAACCACACCCGGATGAACAGTCCTGCAATACTTAGACTTCATGTAAGAAGCCCATAAAGAACGCTGCTCCCGAAACCTCCACCAAAGCTTAAGCTCAAAGGCCTCAGCCAGGTCACCAAAAGACCGAATACCCAGACCCCCCTCCTCCACCGGAAAGCAAACCTCCGGCCAGTAGCACCAATGAATCCTCCTCCTAGACCCAGAGTCACCCCAAAGGAAACGAGTGAACATCCTCTCCAACTGCTGAACAACCCCGATCGGCGGCCTCAGAACATGGAACAGGTGCAGAGGCATAGAAGATAAGACATGGCGAATCAGAACCAACTTCCCCCTAAAAGACAGCAACCGATTCGCCCAGCCAGAATCCTATCCCGGACCTTCCGAAGAAGGTCATCAAAGTGAGCAATCTTGAGACCCCCCACAAACACCGGGCACCTAAGATAAGTAAAAGGAAGCTGTCGCTGCCGAAAACCTGTAACCGAATGAATAATAGCACATCGCGAAGCAGAAACTGACCTCCCAACATAAAAGCTGCTTTTAGCTTGGCTAATCTGCTGCCCAGAAACCGCCTCGTAATGGTGTAGGAAAGCCATTAGCCTCGTGAGGCTAGATCGACTCCCATTCGCAAAAATAACAATATCATCTGCGAAACTCAAATGGGAGACAGGAATGGAACCAGAAGAGTGATAGCGTAGCAAAGGAAACTGTGAGAAAAGTCGATCCAATCCCCGGGACAAGAACTCAGCAGCAATGATAAAAAGGCACGGAGAAATGGGATCGCCCTGCTGAAGACCACCCTGAGACTGAAAAAATCCGTGACTGACCCCATTAACCAGAACCGAGAACCAAGGGCCACAGATAGCCCGCCTGACCAAAGAAATCCACTGCTCTGAGAAGCCAAAACACCTTAGCATTTGCAGAACGAAGGACCACGACATCCTATCATATGCCTTAGCCATATCAAGCTTCAGCACCACATTACTCACCCGAGTAATGTCGACCAATATCATGAACCAGCTCCTGGACCAGCAGCACATTATCATGAATAACCCTACCAGGCACAAAACCACTCTGGGAGGGAGAAATAATACGAGGCAAGATAGAGGCCAGCCGCATAACGAGCAACTTGGTCAGAACCTTGTTGCTCACATTACAGAGACTGATCGGCCGAAAATCTGCCCAAGAAACCGGAGAGTCCTTTTTAAGAAGAAGAACCAAGAGAGTACTCTGAAAACCCCTAGGCATAGCAAAACCCCGAAAATAATCCTGAACAGCAGACAATAAATCACCAGCAATAATATCCCAACAGGATTGATAAAACCGACTGCAAAACCCATCCGGACCCGGAGCACTATCAGAGTCAATAGAAAAAACCACTCGCCGTAACTCATACATATCCGGCATCCTACACAACTCCACATCATCCTCAGCAGTCACCAATGACGGGATAAAATCAAAGTCTGACGGGCAAAACTGACTAGTGCCCCCCACCAAAAGACCCCAAAAATAATCAACAGCAGACGCAGCCACAGCAGACGGCTCTGAGATCCAGTCAGAAGAAGCATCCTGAATCCGATGAACATGAAAAAACTGACGCTTCTTTCGAATCATCGCATGGAAGAAACGGGTGTTAGCATCCCCCTCCCGAACCCAGCGAACACTAGACTGCTGTCGCAAAAATAACTCCTCACAAAGTAAAGCATGCTGCAGCCGTGCCTGAGCCTCAGAAAAAGCAACACGATCCTCAATAGAGCCAGAGACATCATACTGCCGTTCCCACTGAGCAACCTCCGTCTCAGCCTCCTTAACCCTATCAAACACGTTACCAAACACCTCCTTATTCCAGCTTTTCAAGCAAAGCTTCAACCGAACAAGCTTTTGCTGAAAAGCCCTCATCCCAATACCAAACACCGGAGCAATCCAAGACTGCCGCACAACATCAAGAAACCCAGGGTGCTTTAGCCAGGCATGCAAAAATTTGAACCTAGAAGGTCCTCTAGCAGCCAATCGATCACAAGACAACAACATAGGAGAGTGATTTGAACCAGTGCGATTCATATGAGAAACTGTAGAAGTAGAGAAGAAACCAGACCAATGAGCGTTGCACACGACCCTATCTAAACGCCTCCAGGTGCGCCCATTAGTCTAGGTAAATGGACTCCCAATAAAACCAACATCCTCCAAACCACAATCCAATAAGGCCAAATTAAAAGCATCAATAGCACCCTGGGGCTGAGCGTGCCCCCCCGAAATCTCAGAGTGAGACTGCACAACATTAAAATCCCCACCCACCATCCAAGGGCCATCATGACTATCAGCAAAAGAAACAAGGGCATCCCACAAATGCTCCCTCACAATCATATCACAACTAGCATAAACAATGGAAACATAAACAGGATCAGGGAAAGAAGAATGACTAACCCGGCAGTGAACCACCTGACCCTGATCCTGAATAACCTCCACTGAAAAAGGCACCGACCAGAAAACCCAGATTTTCCCAAAATGAGAAGAAAAAGCATGATCCATCCCAAGGCGAATTCGAGTACTGTCTAGCCTATCAGCAGTAATAAAGGGCTCCAAAACACAGATCAAGACTAATCTATGCATCCGAATCAATTTCCGCAATCGGCGGACAGCGGGGGCCTTACTTATCCCCCGAATATTCCGAATAAGCGTATTAATCATTGGGATAGAGAACGACTCCTGTCCAGCCGCCGAGCCTTACAGGTCTTTCGGCACGCAACAACAGAAAAACCCCGAGACGAACTAGCAACCCTCTGGTCAGTAAGACTGCTAATCACAGCATCCGGAGGTAACGGAGTATGAACATCCTCTGGATCAGTCAAAAATCGCCCATCATCCATATCCCCAGAATCCTCAGAGCTACAATCCACATCTGATCGAGAAACGCCAATACGGCCCCCCTCGCCATCAAAATCAAACTCCGGAAAATCAGTGCTATGGGTATTGAAACCCACATGCATAGTATCAGTATCATCCACAACAGGCCGCTCGTGTCCCGATACGGCACCCACCTCCACCTGAATACCAGCATCAGTACCCCTATCATCCAAAGAAACATCTGCATCACCAATCTGCCCCAAAGTATGACTAACCCCACTAGTATCAAGCCGAGGAGCGACACCAGAAAGAACAGGACTCGCAGGCCGATTGTCAGTAACAACAACATACTGAGTATTAGGAGCAATCCTAGGCTGCACATCTGCGGGAAACATAGGCTTTTTTCCTTTATCAGGAACAGTACGCTGAGCAGAATCCTTAGGTTGCTGGGCCTTACGAAGATCAGGGTTAGACACAAAGCAAGCCTCGGCAGAATGACCTAGGTGCTTACAAGCAGAACAATAAGCAGGAACCTTCTCAAACACTACATCCTGCCAAAACCCAGATTCTCCCTCACCAATCCAAATACGGGGCAGCAAAGGCCGCGAAACATCATATTATACTAAAACCCTAGCCATGGACGGCCTATTAACTGAGGCCGTAGCGTGATCAACACGTAAAGGAGTACCAATGACCCGAGCAATATCAAATAAAGCAGACTTACAGTGAATATCCACAATGACTTAAAGCATGATAATAATAATAATTGAATTTATTCAATAACTCTCAGCCCTCGTGTCCTCACATCTTTATCTTTCTTGTAATGAAATTGTAATCCTTGGCAAATCACACATTGACAAAGTACGGAAGAGATGCTGGGTTTATAAGGGGTGATCCACATCTTAATTAACAAAACGAGTTTTGGGGTGTATGGGTGCCCTAGAAACAAAACCGTGCAGGCCTTGTTAAGGCTCAAAGCGGAGACAATATCTTGTCAGGTCCAGGTTGAGTCATGACAGATAATTTTAGAGTGGCTCCGCATGTCCTCTTGAACGATGGTGGGGCAAACCTCAGCGTTAAGACACGTTTTAAAATATTTGGGTGCCTTAGAAATAAAATCGTGCAGGTCTTGTTAAGGCCTAAAGCGAGTTGGGTCATAACAAAAATATTATTCTTATTCTAAATGTTATGCACAAAAGATAACTTTTCAAGTCATTGGATCAAGTTTGTGACCCATTTTGTTATTCTTATTTAATAATAGCAATGATACAAAGAAAATCCTTAGAAAATATTATGAAAAAAAAAATTTTATGAAAAAAAAGTGCAAATTTCTACTTAATTATATGTAATTTCTCAAGACCACAAGGGTACAAATGAAAATGTTCTAAACAAAATTTTCCTTTTAATAATCATAATAATAATAATAATAATAATAAGAATAAGTTTTTAATTTCTTTTTTCTTCTCTTCAGTTCCAGTTTCTTCCAATAAGAAAAAAACAACAAATAAAAAACAAAACCAAAACCCCTTTCTCTTCAAAAGCAAAAACTCCTCCCGTCTTCGTTTCACTTTGATTTCGTTTCTTCCGTTTCAGCCAGACTGGCTGTGCTCTCACCGAATTTACCATTTTACCCTGCTATCGTTTCCCATTCATTTCAATCACGAGGTTTGTCCAAATTCCTAGGGTTTTGAGTTCTTTCTAATAATTGAATAATCAAATAATGGAATCGGAGGACGAATTCGATATGCAAGACGCGAACGCTTCGGCGGAGGACGACGATTTCTACAGCGGCGGCGATGACGATGCGGCGCCTGCCTATGCATTCGACAGCGACGATGCTGACGTGGCCGATTACGAGTTCATCGACAACGATTCCGATGATTCCGATGATCTCGTCTCTAATCGCCATCAGGTACGTTGGCTCTTACGATTTCATAATCATTTGATGAAATTTTGTTCCAATTTTTGGCTTTTTGGCCTCTGATGATGTTAATTGGCTGAATTTTGTTTCTGATTTTTGTATTTTTTGTGAATTAGCTGAATTCTGTTGATTTTGTTGAGTTAGTTCCGCGTGAAGTTAGGATTTTTTTTGGTAATTTACTGGAAGCTGAGGTATAATTTTATCTGCATCTATGCTAATAATGCCTTTGATTGTGTTAATTGATTATTTCTGTTGCTGTTTTGTTTATTTCTGTTTATCATATTTCACAGGTTTTGGATATTGGGTGAATTTTTTGTTTTTAGGTTAGTTTTTCTTAATGATTTGGGCTTTTTGGTAGCTTATCGGAAATTGTAGTGTTATTTTACCTGTATTAATGAGATTAGAAATTTCTTATGATTGGCTTTTGGCTTATGTTAATTTTCTGGTGCGTTATTGAGTTAACTGGGTCATAGTATTTTATTTGCTTTTGTTTCTCTTACGATGTTCTTCTAACATTATTGTTCAATTGGGTTTGTCTGCAAAGTAAAACTGTGCATTTGTGGTGTAAATTTTGTTGTGGTAGTGTAAATTTCTGTCAGTTTCGTAAATTATTGTGGTTTGGGTGAATTATTACTATTCTCAATGTCAATATCAAGTCTTTCTTTAACTCTCTGCCGTTATGGAGATTGTTTGATTTTTCAGATAGGGATAGTCGGGACGTTTTTGCAAAATACAGAATATTAGATTGCACTGAGTGAGATTAGTTTTCTTTTTGTAGCTTATTGTAAATGCTGGTCATTACCCTTGGTCAATCTCAGATTGATTAGGTGGTGATCAGCAAGACTCGCAATTATTTAAAATTTTATGAGGCAATGGTTTTACTATGAAAACTGGTTCTTTTCAAACAAACTTGATAAATCTTAATTCATGCTTGTAGGTTTAATATAAAGTTTTTCTGCTTAGACATTTTGATTTAGGTAACCCAATAGAACACTGAGCGTATATTTGATCAAGTTTTATTTTTTATTTTGATAGGTTCTTAAGCTCCTTACTGTCCTATTCAAGCACACATTAAATGATATGAATGAAGACGTAAAAATTTAGTCTTTTGGGCCTTTAGTATCACCGCTGTTTCTGTAATTCTTTACACTAATGTGTATCTTTTCCTATCTTAGCTAAACTACACCGTTTTGACTGAAGCGGATATTCGTCAGCGTCAAGAGGAGGATATAACGAGGATATCTACTGTGCTCTCTATTTCAAAAGTTGCAGCTAGCGTCCTGCTCCGCTTTTATAATTGGTAAAATATTACATTGATGGACATGATGTTCTCTGTAATGAGGTTTTTCTTTGATCAAATGAACATGACTTGTGCAATTTAATTGCCCATCAGACTATGTTTCATTTCTCATTTGAGCATGTGCAGCTCAATGTGCTAGGAATTAATCTCACTTGTGGATTGACAGGAGTGTCAGTAAAGTGCATGATGAATGGTTTGCTGATGAAGAAAGGGTTCGCAAGGCTGTTGGCTTGTTAGAGAAACCTGCTGTTCGATTTCCAGATGGCGAAGAAGTAAGCAGCCAAGACCTGATTTTAATTCGAGTATTTAAGTATCTTGTCCTAAAGTCTAGGGTTGTTGACTGCTTGTC
This sequence comes from Clausena lansium, assembly GCA_030449835.1. Classification (NCBI taxonomy): domain Eukaryota; kingdom Viridiplantae; phylum Streptophyta; class Magnoliopsida; order Sapindales; family Rutaceae; genus Clausena; species Clausena lansium. Next base: position 74,762 of record JASUUF010000378.1, read on the forward strand.
AATAGCACTTGCTCTGTGCCATATGAATCTACAACTTTCTTCTAATATGTTTTTACATTTTTTTTTGTTTTGACAGATGATTTGTGGTATATGCTTTGAGAACTATCCAAGTGATAGATTGCTTGCTGCTGCTTGTGGCCATCCCTTTTGTAATTCATGTTGGACAGGTTTGCTGTGCTGGGATTTTTTTTTTGGGGGGTTTAATTTTTAAGTGTCCCTTCTCTTGGTATGTGTGTTTTAGTTTTAATTCAATGGGGTTGAGCGTCTGTTCTTAATTGACTTTAGAGATGGGTTCTGATTCCTAGTATTTTGTTGTCTAGTTGATTGCATGTCCACTTGTTTATAGTTTTTGGCCTATTCTCTTGTTTCTTAGCAAATATATATTTATATAATGTACAAATGACATATGTGTTGGAGAGCATTAAAAGAGTTGAGCATAGCTGTTGCATGCCTAGAATTTGATTGTTTGAGGATGAAGCAGGTGATGGATGTATGATTTAGTTTATCCATAATTTTACGGAATTTGAAAAATAGATGGGGGTGGGTTCTTAAGTAAGACAGGCCATTGGATTTTGTGCGAAATCCACTGATATTTGTGAAATCCAAAACTCAACTGCAGCAGATAGAAAAATTTGTATACATGATTCTCAATTGTGTACAAAGCAATATGTATTTTGATATGCACTGTTATGATTTATGGTAATATCTGTAGCAATACGTGTTCTATCAATAAATAAACCTTTTTTTTCCCCTGATAACATTGTTTCTTCTTTCATTTCACTTTCATGTGTTTGTAATTTTGTTGTCATTTGTCTTTCCTCTTAAGGGTATATCAGCACAGCCGTTAATGATGGTCCTGGGTGTTTGATGTTGCGATGTCCTGATCATCCTTGTGGTGCTGCTGTTGGTCAAGATATGATTTATTTATTGTCTTCTGATGAAGATAAAGAAAAGTATAATCGTTATTTCATTCGGTCTTATGTTGAAGACAACAGGAAGGTAATAGTACTTCTGTAAATAGCATCAATTCATTTTCTTCCTGCACCTGATTGAAAATGGTATACTCACAAGTTCCTTTATCTGGTAAAAGTGAAGTTCATTCCTGAAGGATGACATTTATTACTTTGGTTGAAAGTAGGCATATGTGTACATTTCATTGCTGGCGTAGTTCGATATCTGTTAATTGTATTGATTTAGCGAGCTAGATTTTCAAGTACTTTTTGTGGATTACGAGGAGCAAGTCAAATTATATTTGCCGAATATAACTAATTGAATCACTTTTGGAAATTTAAAAGAGAAAGGACTTGGACCTTAGAATGTTTGCTCTTCTGGATTTCGAAATGGAATAATGATGGAGAATAATGATGGATCTATCAGTGATCTATTATGACAGAATTTATATAAAATAACAATCCTAGTGCTATCTTCTTCAACATAAAGACATTTTCGTCCTTATTTAATTGAATCACATGAGTCTTAATTTGTTTTATGGCATTAATAGCTCATAAGTTTTGTTCTGAAATACTGAGCAAGTGAAAAATAAAAATTTTGACTTTTGATAAAACTAATAGATCTTTTCTGTTCCTGTATGCTTCTAGACCACTTGTGTGTTTCAGCCTAAGTTTGTAAGTCGCGTCTACAAATGAGCCGTGATTTTTTTTTTAAATTCACAGAAGTCCTGTCTATTATATATAATGGCTGTATGGGATTCTTTTATTTTACTTTTCTTATGGAAGATGTACAAGCTGAAGACCTCACTGTATCACTATTTTTTCTGGGTTCTAATCAAGTCTAAAGAGTCGAGGGACTGAGGTGGCCTTTGCTAACTGTATTTCTTTATGTTTATTGGCTTCAAGATTTATAAACCAGCACATTGAAATTTTCTTCTATGAATGATGATATTTCAAATGCTTTAGAATGATATCCTTTATGATTATATGCATCATAGCAATTTTGGAGCATATCATTGTTATGCCTCTAAGGTCCTGATTGAATTATAACTGTACTTGAGTGAAATCAATTTACCTCCAGTTCGTCTGCCTACATTGGAATTCTCAACAGTCATATGACTTTTTTTTTTTTCCGTTGATCTCCTCCTCTTCGCCACTTCAAACTTTTCTTTATTGTGCAGACGAAGTGGTGTCCTGCTCCCGGTTGTGATTATGCTGTGGATTTTGTTGTTGGTAGTGGAAACTATGATGTTACTTGCCGCTGTTCATATAGCTTTTGCTGGAATGTAAGTCTCCTTGAATTAGCCTAGACATTTATGTTTCCTTCTAATTCCTTTCAGTGAAAGTACTAGTAGTTTTAACTGTGGATGCATGCAGGCACTAGGTGCCACCTTGATATATATATATATATTTTTTACATCATCAACATAAATTTTATGTTGCAGTGTACAGAGGAAGCTCACCGCCCTGTAGACTGTGATACCGTAGCCAAGTGGGTACTGAAGAATAGTGCTGAGTCAGAAAATATGAATTGGTATGGATCAAGATCTTAGCCACCAGAGTTATTATTACTAATAAACTAATTGCTTAGTCGGTAGAGGAGAGGTACTTGATGTAATGGTAAGCAAAAAATGTTTTGGTGGTGTATATGCACATTAGGAGATGACTTACCATTGGGCATGATTCTTTGGCTCAGCAGGCTAAATTATGGCCATTAATCCTTGTGTCAATACTTAGTATGCCAATCTAAATTTCTAATCACATCCCCTCCTTCCAAACCTTTTGAAGCCTAAGTTGGGCCTAGAAATTGATACAAGTTTGAACCTGTCTAGATAGTACTCTAGCCTGCTGATACAGCAAAGTATTTTAATCTGATACTGAGTCTGGCCTCCCAAAAATGAGGAACTATCTTATGAATTACGCCATTGACATAATTTGACTTAAGTTTAAAATTCCATTCTCTTATTTGTTGTTCTTGTATAAAGTTGCAAATTTTCCATCTATTTTTAAGCAAGAATAAGAAGACTCTAGTAAAAATAGATGCTAATAATAGAGTAAACACAGCTGTGATAATTCTGCTGATGGTTCATGTTTTAAAATATCCTTAAACGTTGCATTCCATTCATAATGCCACTTCTGCCATGAAATTGTGTGCATGGTTTCATGGGTGATCTTGTTGCTCTCCATAGAGCTACAGGGTTGTGATAAGTGTTCTTAGGCAGTTGCTGTTACATTCCTTCGGTTTGTTGACATCCTTGCCAAATATCTTTAGTACCTTTTGGTTTAACAGCAGTCAACAAAGAGAGAGAGATGGAGGATGGCTGAATTCGGTAAAATGTATGGACTAAACTAATTAATTTAATATTTGTGTCAAATTTATCTAACTCTTCTTTAGCATGTATTTCCATATGCTCACGCCAACCTAAATAATTTTCCTTTTCATTACATCCTAAAGTACTTTTCAAATAAATAAGTTTATAAGTTGGGTCTGTTATTAAAGCTAATGTTTCAATAGAATATCTCAATAGATTGCCTTCCAATTCATGAAATACATTTGAGGCAAGAGTTTTTAAATCCTGAGTAGGTTGCTTCTTTTTGTTGTATTTTTTACTTGATGGAACTGTTAACATTTTAAAGAATATGGATAATTTCACTGAATGCTTATATGTTTTGGCCTGATTACAAGTGGACCTACACTGGAAACTAGGCAGTCTCCAATGAATTTTAGGATAGTTTATGACTATTTTCGGAATGGTGGGAGAGGGTTGGGGGAGGTTGCAATTAGGACAGATCGTTGTGTTGCTGCACATTTTTGCTTAAGCCATGGTCTAGTCGGAAAGTAATTGGTCTCCTAATTAGTGGCCTTCCTAGGGCAAATTTTTATAGTGTCGGCTATCTGTTGGCCTATTAGGCTTGGTGGACCACTTGGTCCATGATTAGTTCTACCCAGCTTATTACTTCGATGCTTGGAGCCCAGCTGTAAGTTTACCGGGATTGAATTGGTCCAAGATGTTGACCATATATGCTGGATATTTAAGTATTAATTTTTTGTGTATGAATTATATTATTACAAGTCTATATATGTTATACTATCATGTAAATCAGATATCAAAATAATGATGGTATGTATAAATATGGTTGTGATGTGCCAAAAAATAATGAAAAAGTCCAATTTTAAGGCACTCAAACAAGGATGTACTCTATGAGTAAATTCCCTACATTTGGATGTGAAAAGAGCTAGAATCATGGTTTCTGTGTGTGATCATTCTTGATTTTGATGTCGCTGTTTATGGTTACACAACTTCTGGCTTAATATATATTCAGAAGAAGGGTTAGGTATCATTTGTTTTTTGTCTGAAATATGAATAGATCTGAATTGGTTTGAATTGTGAATAGAGCTAAATGTCTGAATCTTAACGATATGTTTGTTTTTTTGGTTTAAATTTCTAATAGTAAGTATTAATTTGTTTGTTTTTTTAAATTTAAAAAGTCTGAAAACCAGTACTTTTACATTTGTGTCCTTACAAACTTTAAATGTTAAATAAATAATGAACATTTCAACGAACATAAATAAGATAGTATTTTATCATATGAATAGAGCTAAATGTCTGAATCTTAACGGTATGTTTGTTTTTTTGGTTTAAATCTCTAATATTAAGTATTAAGTTGTTTGTTTTTTTAAATTTAAAAAGTCTGAAAACCAGTACTTTTACATTTGTGTCCTTGCAAACTTTAAATGTTAAATAAATAATGAACATCTTAACGAACATAAATAAGATAGTATTTTATCATATCATAAATCATGTTCAAGTGAATACAATCCTTTAATATTCTAAATTAGAACATGTTAATCAATTTTATTGTAGTTTGTGGTGTATTATATGAAAACTATTCATAAAAAATTGTAATGATAAATAATGTTAATCTGAAGAATATAAAAAGATCAAAATAATAATAATCTAATGCTATATTGTCACAACTTATGGGGATGAATAATAATGCTTATTAGTAAGTTTTATGTAGGTAAGGATGAAATAATTCATTAGATAAGGATATTTTGGAGAATATCTTTTAATAATGTACTTTTTAGATTAAGCAAAAAGTTAAAAATAATTGGCTTAATAGTTAATGACTGGAAATTTTTATTGCGTTGAAAAAACAAGTAGACTTAATGACTTAACTGATTGAAAATAAGTCAATTAGGTCATTTAAGTTTATAAAAAAAAAGGCCCCCTTAGCCTCTCTCTGTCTCTCTTGGTGCACACGTCTGTGGGCGTGGGCCTGTGTGTTGCAGTGTGCAACTTTCAGGTGGCTAAGTGTCTTATTTATGTTTTGGCTACATTAAACATAAAGAATTTTGCATACAAGTATATTTTTTTATGTTATTTTAGTATTAACTGTCTTGTAATTCCTTACCTGAACTGTTATATATCTGTGTTTTTAGGATACTGGCTAATTCCAAGCCTTGTCCAAGGTGCAAGCGACCAATTGAGAAAAACCAAGGCTGTATGCATATGACATGCACACCTCCGTGTAAATTTGAATTTTGCTGGTAAGCTTGTACATTGGTCTTAGACAGAAACTTGAACTCTAATCTTTATTTAATTTTGTGTTTTTCATCATGAACACTAGAGCATGGGAAGTAAACCTAGTGAACATCCTTAGAATGATAAATTGGTTATACCACTATGTACTGCTTAAAATTACACCTTAAAAAGTCCTAGTTATATGACTACATATGGATGCAGGCTTTGCCTTGGTCAATGGTCAGATCACGGTGAGAGGACAGGTGGTTTCTACGCATGTAACCGCTATGAGACGGCAAAACAAGAGGGAGTGGTATGAGACTCTCCTTCAGTTTTCTTCCCCTCTCCCTTCTTTCCTCCCCAGCTCTTACACATTTCCTCGTGTCATTATCAACCAACTGGTCACCCCTATAAATTTGATGAATGTTGTTGCTTACAGTATGATGAGTCTGAAAAGCGAAGAGAGATGGCGAAAAACTCTCTAGAGAGATATACTCACTATTATGAACGATGGGCAACAAACCAATCGGTACGTTCAAGTTTGTGGGATCGTAGTATGATAGTTCTGTGTGTTTCCGGTGATAAAAAATGTGAAATAACTAGCTCTGAGAACACTAAAAGTCTTTTACTTTATATTGATCATGATGTTAGACTGGATTACAATATGACACATTTTTGTCCGCTTAATAATATAAAAAATACCCTCTTCTGAGAAAAAAAAGAAAAAAAAAAAGAAAAAGAAATACCCATCTTTAAAGTTGATTCCTATATTGCCTTCATTTCATTGGGAGAGTATCAACTAACTGTTAGATGCTAAATTCCGAGTTCAAAGCTTGTCCCAGTTTGGTTTCAAACTGATTTTGTTTTAAGGGTTGTTCATGGTATTGGTATTATATTATTTGATGGATTTAACTGGATCAGGCACCGGTTTCAAGTTAATAATCTCTTTGAGGCTAAAATAGAAAAGTAGCATCCAAAAATAAAGGAATCATTGAAGATATAAATGCTGGATAAAGTGCTTGCACAATCTATGGGAATAGACTTGTTTGTGCATAAATGTCTGAATCTGTATAGGCATAGTCATTGTTTTATAGAAAAAGTAAATTAGCTATATCACAGTTGTAATTTTCTTATCAGAAGCATAATAGACATTTTAATGTTCTGAAAATAACTAATCAAATGGTTTTGTTACTTCTTTCCAACTCATTTGATTACTAATGTTTTTGTGCTTCAGAGTATATGAAATCTTACACCTGCCTAGCTAAAAAACTGACGTGGAAATCTAAATGATGTCACATTGCAGTCTAATTAGTTGTTTCCTTTTGCAGTCTAGGCAAAAAGCATTGGCAGACCTTCAGCAAATGCAGACTGTTCATGTAAGTCAAACTTCTTATTGTTAATTCTTTCCTATTTGTCATGCTGTCGTAGTTTGATGCATTGCGATATGACTAGTGTGGGTTTCATAAATAGTGTCAGAAGGCATTTGATGAGCTTAGCTAAAGGTAGCAATGGGCATAGTTTGGGACCCAAATCAAACAAAAAAAGTTTGGGTTTCAAACTAAATCACCTCATCCCAATTTCTTTGTAACCCATCAACACAACACATTTAATTTAGTTTGGGTTTGATTTGCATTTTGGCCAAATTCTTTGGGCTTTCACATACTCATCTATCATAAATCATAATTAAAGTAGATTATCACTTTTCCAAAGTAATTTTGACATGCCTCCCTTGAGTTTAAGAAACTAACACAATTCAGAAGTTATATGATTAATTAATAAGGACCTCCCCTGTTAAGAGTCTGCATGCCCAACATTGCCGTTACTTTTACAACATTAAATTAAATATTAAAAAAAAAACAATAAACACCAAAGCTGATGCATATACTTAATATCTTGGTCAAATGTTCTTGCTTTCATTTTATCAAAACGCCTCTTGTGCCTGCTCCATATCTCTTGATTTAATGTATCTTTAATCCAAACTTCACTATTTTCTCAAAAGCTTCTATTGCTTCATCATTCATCAACCCTTCTACCTTTAACATATCTCCACGAAATCAAAGCTAATGTATTTTTATTTGCTAACATTTGCTTCATTACACTCACTAAGTCCCAAATTAATTTAAATTGCTTAATTTTACCAAAAGATTCAGTCAAAGCACTGCAACTCTCAGTGCTGTATTGTAACCTTTATGCTTCTTAACCCACCTAAAGATCAATAAAGCTAGAAAACTTGCACTGCTCAATCTCTTAAAAACCTCAAGAACAAGCATTGGAGATGCCTAACTTGAAGCATTCTCAAGTGAAGAATCTATATTGAAGTGTTTTTTATACAAATTTACAGGTTCCTTCATTACAGCTGTGATTCTTTTTGCTTAAATTTTCTATTTGGGCATTTGGGTCTTCTACTTATATAAGTTTTTAGCTGAATTTTGAATCGTGATCTAAGAAAAAGAATTGGTAACATAGGATGACATAAATGTTCCTTAAAACGATGGATAATTAGATGAATACGAGATGATGAATACTAAGAAGAATTTTTTTTTCAAACATAGTCTTTTGCAACAAAAAAAAAAAATTGTATAAATTTAACTCTCTGATGAGTTTTCAAATCAGATTTATAAACTTGATATTTGCACAAATCGAATGTAGACGGTGATGTTCTCACTCTTGGAAAAACTAAATTAAAACAAAAAAATTATGCTAAGATCAAAAGGGTAATGTAGTGCATAGTATTGGAAAGGGAATTTTTATGGTTTTATTGGGATGGTTCGACACAACCCAATCTTAACAAAAGTTGACCTGAAATATTTTAACCAAATCCAACCCAAACCAGTCCAGTGGTTTGGTTGGTTATGATTTATGGGTTTTTAGCCCACCCCTAGCTGAAGACTATGAGCTTCTTCCCTATTAAGACTATGTTTCTGAATGAAGTATCCATCATTTGTGTTTGGTGAATTATTATATTTTCTTTTGTAAACTGTGGAGTATTGACTACTGTTGTTGTTGTAGCTTGAGAAGCTAAGCGATGTACAGTGCCAACCCGAGTCACAGCTCAAGTTCATCACAGAAGCCTGGTTGCAGGTAAATATCTGATTTTGGCTTTTATGTCTACAGATAGCTGATTGTCTTTTTTGACTATAAAATATCCAGCATTCTTACATCATATAACATTTTCTTTTTCTTGTTTGTAGATAGTTGAATGTAGGCGGGTTCTAAAGTGGACATATGCATATGGATATTATTTACCGGAGCACGAGCATGCTAAAAGACAGTTCTTTGAGTATTTGCAGGGTATATCAGATCCTCCATTTCCATGCTGGCATTTTGCTTATCTTTGGTTTGTTCTAATTACTGTTCCTGTAGGTGAAGCTGAGTCTGGGTTGGAACGACTACATCAATGTGCAGAGAAGGAGCTTCAAATTTACCTTAATGCAGATGATGGCCCATCAAAAGATTTTAATAAATTCAGAACAAAACTTGCTGGATTGACAAGGTTTGTACTAATTGAATATAATTTTCTATGAATAGTTTGCATACTAATGGCTAAATCTTGATGTGATTGCAATATCTTTATCTTGAAATAACACAGCCAGTTTGGTAATTGGTGTTGGGTAAATTTTATCTGCCGCTTCCTTTTCGTGCCAGATATTATAAAAATTAGCTTGGTAGTTATTAGCATTATACATATTCTTTTCCGTTTTTGTTCGTGAGCATGTGAGTGACCCAATTTGTGTTTGCAAATCAAACAATTCCTTTGTTTTCATATTGTATGGTTACCACACATCCTATAGTAGGAGGGGAGAAAAAAAAAAAAACCAACATTGCACACAAGCAATTCTTCAATCCTTTTTATTTGCATAGAAGCAGATTTGGAAAATTGTTGTCGTGTTAATAGAATAATGATGTGATTCCTATGACAACAGTGTGACAAGGAATTACTTTGAGAATTTGGTTCGAGCTCTCGAGAATGGTCTATCAGATGTAGACACGCGTGCTACCTGCAGCAGGACAGGGAGCTCAAAGAGCCTGGGAGGTACCAGTAGGGGAAGAAGTGGGAAGAATAAGGGTTCGACATCCAGATCAAGTGGGTCCAATAAAAACATTGATGATTCCAGCCACTGGTCCTGTGACCAGTGCACCTATGCGAATGTCAATTCTGCCACTGCTTGTGCGATGTGCCAGCATTGCCGGTAAATATTTATCCCCTCTGCAGATTGACCCACCTGGATGGAGAGACATTGGCTTTGCCTCATTGACTATTAGGTCTCAAGGGCAGCATTGCCTGGGGAAGAAGTAAGTCTCCGTTTATTCTCTTGGAAATCAAATGACTACAATTGAAATTGAAAATAAGGGTGGGAAGGGAATCAAGGAAGGATTTGTTCTGTCTTGTGTTCTTGGAATGGGATCTGTATATAGTTTCTTCCATCCTTGTCAGTCTTAACTTAATTCTGCCATCTGTCAGGGTCATCGATAGAAAATGTATTATTTATCGTTAGTCTTTGTGTCATTTATTCAAGTTACTAAATAGAATTTGTAATACGCTTGAAACATTCAAGTGGATTGTAAAAGTGGCAGCTACTTGCGGATAACGACTTGCATTGTCACCTGGCCAGGATGAAATAAATTTGTTTTGCCAATGTCTTGATGGCCTTCTTGTGTGGCAAGCACTTTGTATTATGTATATCGTGATAGGTTTTTATTGGTTACCATTGCTAATGAAAATTCCCGTCGGTGATCATGTTAAGTATGGACTTGTAATGTGGAAATGTGATAAGACCCGCAATTTTGTGAACATTGTGGGGATGCATTTGTTAATTCTCGGATATGAAGATATCAAATGGGATACATAAAACTGGGATGAATGCACTTTTGGGACGAGACTCTTGAAGAGTTTTGTCTATTCTTTGGTTATGTATGATCTATATCTCCCTTCTTTTCAAAGTAGAAATAGGGGAATTTTGGAAATATTGAGGACTAGTGCATATTTTTCGTTGGGATTTCCTGGAAAAAATTGTCGTATCTTTCTACATACAAGAATTGTTGGGGTAAAAAAAGGAATCAAATAAGTATTTGTTTGGTATGGTTTATTTAATAGTTATATGTGCTTATTTAATCTTTAAGTTCTTATTAAAATTTTTGTTAGTTTTTTTTAGTAGAATTTTTTAATATTAAATAAGTTATTTTGTCTCTACTAGCAAAAGTTTAAATTTTCGTTTTTTTGGGAGTAGATGTTGAAATTTTTTTAAAATGTTAAAATGTGTAAAATATTTTTTACTTATTTAACAATTTTATTTCATTATTTTTATAATATCAAATTTTTTTTTATTAAAGTAATTTTATAATTTTTAATAAAAGCTCTCATTGACAACCAAACAATTAAAATTTTTTTGGGTGAAAGCTTTACTTATAAAAGCTCTACTAATAAAAGTTCGACTTAAATAAGTTTTTATTTGAAAAGTTATACTAAACGGAGCCGAAGAGGCTAAGACTGTTTGATTTTGAGGTGTTGTGATTTAAAAATTAATAGTATGTAATAAATATGATTTTTAAATAATAATTGTGATAAAAATTATAAAAATTTAATAACTTTTTTTAATCATAAGAGTATGAGATCAAATTAATTTTGTAACGACCCAAATCTAACATGTACAGAGTACATGGTAAAGAAGATTACTTACAAATCGTAATTCTTATACAAAAAACTCAAACTGAAATAGCTCAAATTTTTATTAAACAAATCCACAAGTCTAATACCAGATATTTTCTCCCAAAGCCATAATATAACAAAAGTCTAAAAGCTCTCCGATTACAAGTTCATAAAATAAACAAACTTAAGGGAAACAAAAGTTCATCCGTTCTTAGTCAACTAGCAAAAGCAAATAAATCTCTACCTCCAAAGCACACCTCTCAACAAGTTACTTAATTTGAAAAAAGTAATGATAAAGGGTGAGTCGTCAACTCCGTAAGTAAAACTATTCCAACACACTAGCGTTATCGAGTACCAAAAGATCCGCAAGCCTTTTATCGATAAATACATTAAAAATGTAAGTTTTACAAAATGACATCTTATAACAGATGCACTTAAATTCATAAGTAATTCAGAATATCAAAAGCATAATTAATTATGATAACAAATTGTACAACATATATAAAAAAAAAAACAAAAAGTTAGCTTATGTCATATAGTGTCAACTATACTCGCTGGTCAGAAACAGAATCATAATCAAGATATCGTGTGCACACTCAAAACAGAAATCCAATATTGGTCCAGAACATATATATCATATAATACGATCATAATCATAATCAGAATGACTATGAACAGTTGGCCAAAATATTTAAATTTATTTCTTCATATATAATGACTTGCACGTGACACTTTGTACTAGATGTGGCATTTCGTGGCACTTTGGCCCTTGAGAGGTGGCCTCATACAGCCTCAAGAGGTGGCCCTCGCATAAAGTTTTCATAAATAATCTTAATCGAGTATGTGAACAAAACATTCATATCAGTTTCATAATAGATCATAACAATGATTTAGGCTTGCAAAACAAATTCTAATCTAATATTTTATAGACAATTTCATAATATATAATCATTTAGCAAAACAAATTATACATTTGAAGGCATTTTAGAATATTTTGCTAAAACCATAAAAATAAAATAATTTTCAGATTTGAAAACATTTACATAAACTAATTTTGTTATGAAAATCAATTAATTTTTAAAGAACTATAATAAACAAATTTTCTTATAATAATATCAAAATAATCATACATATCCAGTACATTAGAAATGACGTTACTTATCTCGACAAAAGCAATGATCAAAACACATCTCTAAGCCTCCAACAGCCTCAAACACCTTAAACAAATATAAGATATAATTATTACACTTATTCCAACATCCTGATTTTCTAACTCATACCCGTACAAGTATGATTCTTTGAATTTTTACTCTTAATCTAATAATCAAAATGACACAATATACAGAACCGTTCTGGACATCCATGAGTATCTTCCATAAAATTTTCTGGACGAACTGATACCAAAAGCATTTTCAAAACTATTTGTTTCTTAACAAGTTCAAAATTGTCGTACAGTGCCTTAACCAAATAGTAAAGGATCCGAGATTTTTATAAAATTATATATTAATCAGAAAATTATGAAATTAAAACTGGGAATACTAGACACATAAAATAATCTCTATTTAAAATTTCAGAATTTTTCGAGTTCATTTGGCACTCCAAATAATTTTGTGAAATTGGTCATTCTGCTAAAATCACAATTTTCCAGTGCAACAGTGTTTGTTTCGAAATCCATATAAGATCGAAAATTTATTCAATAAGCCATGCATGTCTAGTTTATAGAAATATGAGATTCTTTTCAAGAATCATCTTTAAAAATATATGTTTTATTATGAGATATCCATGCTGTCTAGAAACTGTTCAGTGTGTTATTATATTATGGATTAACTAACAAGACTCAACAATAAAATAACTCACTAAACACAACTTAAACACATTCTAAATCATGCATAAAAGTCTGTAACATTCTAAAATCATGTAAAATAAAACTCTTAATAGAACACAAAGATAGGAAATCTAGTAGAGCGAATGCAAAGTAAGACTCATTAATCGTTAATACCCTCTTCTAAGCAAGAGTTTGAGTCCTAGGGTATGAGCAAAGAGTAATGAGCAGCTGAGAGAATGAAGAAAATATCGTTTGTGAATTTATGGTTATGGAAGAGGGGACAAAAAGTGTGATTTTATAGGGAATCATAGGAAACTCTATTAATTTTGAAAAGAATAAATCTTTTCCAAAATAATTCCATAAATCCTAATTAGGGATGTACCAATCCTTGTTATTAATTTATAGTTTTGTTCTTTTCAGAATAAATCTTTTCCAAAACTTTAATTTTGTTCCTTTCAGACTTTTCAATAATATTTTCATTATTCAAAAAATTTATTTCTCTATAATATGCCAATCTTTTATTTTTCCGCATCATCGAGGGAGAGACAGAGAGACGGGTAAAACATACACAAGGCAACCCTCATGTTACCAACCATGTCCATGTAGCAGGTGTATTTACCATTCATCGGTGGGAGCATCATAAAATCAGAGTAAGGTTTTACCATTCATCGGTGGGAGCATCATAAAATCAGAGTAAGGTAAAAGAAATCGTACTCATTTGTCAAAACCAACGCCAAGAACCAACAGTGCAAGGTGAGTCAAATATGGTTTTGCTTGGGAACTACTGCTCAGGATTGGTCCCAGATTCTGAAGATCAGCATTGAATTCCCTCTCAAATTTGCTGCAAATAAGACACCAATTTAAAAGAGTAGCTCATGCGTGAGTGTTTGTGTGTGCTGCAGCCACTTTCTTAATACTTACAGGATTGATTTAGTCAACTTTAATTAGTTTAATATTATCTTTAAAATATCAACAAGAATATTTGAATATACGTGGAAGGATCAGAAGAAAGATACAAAATATTCTCAATATTAGAAAGCCAAAGGCAAGAAAATGATATTATTTGTCTTACTCAATGTCTGCTCTACAATAATATAAATACACAAGCTATTATAATAATTACAAAAAGAAAGTCAAAGGAAATTAAATAACAGAGATGTGTAAACCTGTTTTGTTTTGTGGGTAGTAGTTGTTTGGTGGAGTTGGTAGTGGTTATAATTATAGGGTAATTTTTGGATACCTCCATTGAGGTTTGTCCTTGATACACTTAGAGAAAAAGTATGCATATATTGACACATAACACCCCTGGTGTGTATCACCGTTTGGAAGCTGTTAAGTGTTCAAGGGCAATAACGTAATTACAAAAGTGAAGGTGCATGTTTTAACTTATTTGTTTCATCTATAACTTAAAATGGTGGTGGAGGCATCAGACTTGACCAAATTTCATTTTTCAAGAAATAGAACTTATGCTTGTAGATGCACTATTAGAAGCAAACGAGCATCTTGGAATTTCTTCCTCAATTCAACCGCCAGCAGAATTTTGGAAAGTAAACATAGAAAATCATTTATGATTTCGTAGTAATTTCCGTTATTGTATAGTGTCGATATTCTCACAAAACTTTGCACAAAGGTTTGTCTTTAAAAGTAAAGTTTCGTACGTGCAGCAAACAAGACACACGCATGCCAAACTCGATCCAGCACGCAGAGCATTCTCTCTTCGCCAAACTCGATTCAACACACAGAGTATTCTCTCTTCCTTGTAGTTCATCGAAAAAGTCTCCCCACAAAATCCAGCAAAATCATGCAGCTCCTCTCTTTCCCGTTAATCTGCTCAGGCTTGTCTCAGTCATTCACCACGCAGCTCCGTTCTCCATTCTGTCTCCATTGGATTTGGAGTTTCCCGCGGTCTCTCTCCCTCCCAAATCCATAGGCGTTGCTCTGTGAACAAAGTGATTTCAGTGCATTGCTTTCTCTCCCCCCAACACAATCGGCTTTTCAAGCTCAGCCGCTTTAATTTATTGCTTTAATTTCTGGAATGGTTGTCAAGGATTTTAAATTCCACAATGTCTGTAATTAAAGATGCAGCTGTTGAATTGGGATTTTGTTTAAAAAAGAGATAGAGATAATGTTGCACAGAACACATGCTCTTTTGTTAAGAGTTAATTCGAAGAAAATGTCAAATTAATTGAACTACAAGAATTAATTAAAAAAATCACTTCTTTGAAAATCTTGTTGCTTATAAATGAACTGTTTTCCACCTTCAAGAACTCTTCTTTCTTCTGCAACAACAATTGGTAAACACACAAATTAATTGTACTGCGATGTGTGTAATTACAGATTCTAGCAAAAGTTGGGCTGCTTATAATCCAGCCGAGAGAGCGAGGGAGAGTGAGAGAGCAGAGACAGAACGGAGAACCGAGCTTCCTAACGCAGTGACAGAGAATAAAGAACAGAGCAATGATTGAGACGGGCTTGAGCAAATTGACGGGAGAAAGAGGAGTTGCATGATTTTGCTGTGTGGTGGGGAGAAGGGGGGCTGCGTGAATTTGCCGATGAATTCTTTGAGTGCATGTGACTTGTTTCCTTGCAATAATAAGAGGTGCATAGGTTTTGTTAGTTCTTGGAATGTGTAATAATAAGGGTATTATTGTATTTTCACAGCCCCGTCAAACGCTTCTCAAATGGTGATACACGCCAGGGGTGCTATGTGTTAATATATGCATACTTTCTCTCTAAGTGTATCAAAGAAAAACCTCAGGGGAGGTATCCAAAAATTACCCTATAATTATATCTATTTTATTATTGCATCCAAAAATCATCGTTGCATGTGGTCCACTCAAGTTGTCTGCCATGTCTTCAATATTCCCCCTCAAGTTGGAGCATGGATATTGATAGGGATGGCAAAATTTGGATCTGGATTTGGATTTGATCTTTTTGGTTTTGGACCCGGATATAAACTCGGATTTTCCTAATCCGGATCTGATACAGTTCATTCGGAAAAATTCAGATTTTCAGATTGTGGATTTTAAGTCGGATTATTGTATCGAGTTAAAAAAGAAAAAAACCAAAAAATTCAAGACTAACATACATATCTAGATTCCGAAACATTCAAAAGCAAATATAGATTCTACATTTCAATGTTTCTAAGCAATAAAACATCCACAGATACTCCCCTGAACTTATTATTGAGTCTGGTCCTAATTCAACAGCCGTATCGTTTCTATTTTCTGCTTCCATAGGCATCGTGACCCTCACACACACTCTTTTATCACCCTGTTCAGACTCAGATACTCTTTTACTTTTATGTCAAAATATAATTAATTTATAATTAACAAAATAACAACAAACCTAGCAAATTCTTCCATTCTATATTTTATTTTTAACTGTAACAACTCTATAAATTTTGAAGATACCATTTCGAATCTGTTAACAGCAACAATAAAAAATATTTCAAACCCTAACTCACATAATCACTTAAGCATAACAAATATTTGTTAATTACTTCTTTACCACCTCCCTCTAACCGATCTTTCACTTCCTTGGGACTCAGAGCTTCTTCCCCGTACTGTGATTTGACTTCTTCTTCAACCTCTTTATTATCTTCTTCAGTACTCTCATTAACAATATTCTTATGATCATCGTCTTTGCCTTTATCCTCAAATTCCTTCAATGATTTAGTCTCCTCCTCTATAACACTATCTTCTTGGAGACCACCATCGTGACTTTCCTCTATGCTAATCTTTTCTTCATCATCTTCTTTCCTCCTTCACTTGATGATGATGATGAATAGAGCCACGAAGGCAGCGAAGCACATGGTTTGATCTGAATATGAGACGAGATGAAGAAGAAGGAAATGTTTGACTTTGGTTTTTGGCAGCTGCGGCTCCGATCTGTGAAAGTGAAATTAGGGCACTTAGGGTTTTTTTTTTTTCATTTTTAATGTTTCTATTTATATTAAAAATAATTTAAAAAATATAATATTAAAATAAGTTATCCGGGTTCGGGTCCGGATCTACGGGTTCATCCAAACTCGAACTTGGACTTGGATTCGTCCAGGTCAAGAAAATCACATCCGGATTCTGGATTTATTGCACTCCGGTACAGGTTGAACCCGGTCCACATTTTCTAGGTTCGTCCGGATACTGGTTAAATTGCCATCCCAAGATGTCAATCATGCCCAACTTGCCAAGAAGACAGAAATTATTGAGGAGCCAAATCTTAGTGAAAATGTCAGTAATTTGTTCGATTCTAGGCACATGAGCAGTTTTGATTGACCCAACCTGAATCTTTTCACGAATAAAATGACAATCTAATTCAATATATTTGGTTTGCTCATGAAAAATAAGATTTGCTGCAATACGGAGTGCCGCTTTATTATCACAGTATAAGAGAGTTGGTTAAGCAAGATTGAGACCAAAATCCGCAAAGAGGAATTGTAACCATTGTAATTCACAAGTAGCTTGGGCTATAGATCTGTACTCCACTTCAGCTGTAGAACGGGAGACAACACTTTGTTTCTTGGTTTTCTAGGAGATAGGAGAAGATCCAAAAAAAATGCATAAACCACTTGTAGATCGATGAGTATCAGGAAAACTTGCCCAATTGGAATCTGCATAGGCAATCAGTTGGAGGGGAGTTGAAGATGCCATCAAAATGCCTTTTCTCGGACTTCCTTTCACATAAGTAAAACACGTAAGCAGGTTTCAAAGTGAGGCTGTCGTGGTGCCTGCATAAATTGACTCAAAAGATTAATAGCAAAAAGGATGTCTGGTCGAGTAATGGTTAAATAGAGTAGACGACCTATGAGACGAAGGTAAACGGACTGATCTGACAATAGATTTCCTTCTTCAGCACGAATTTTAACATTTTGCTCCATCGGTGTTGTAGAAGTACGATAACCTAACATTCCCATGTCTTCTAGGATGCCAAGATAATACTTTCGTTGACAAAGAAAGATTCCTTTTGATGAACGAGCAACTTCAATCCCAAGAAAATATTTAGGTGGCCCAAGATCTTTGATACTAAATTGATTATCAAGCATGTTCTTCAAAACTACAATTTCAGCTGAATCATCACCTGCCACCAGAATGTCATCAACATAAATCAAGACAAAAAGAGAATCATTTTTTGTTTGCTTGGAAAAAAGAGTGTCCTTTGCTTTTGACTAAGTGTATCCTTGATAGATTAAAAAATGTCTTAATTTGGCAAACCAATTGCGACTTGCTTGCTTAAGCCCATATCATGATTTATTAAGACGACACACATATTTCCCTTTCTTTCCCTGTCGACAATAGCATGGTGGCATTTGCATATAAACTGTTATAATAAATCCTTACATGAAAACCATCACATATAAACTCAGGAACATTCATGTTAAATCACCAAGAATCAATAACAGAATATGCGGAAGCGTACCTGAATCCATAACGCTGAATATCCTCTAGATCTGTGTGGTTGGCCTTCCAGATCAGTACGTATATCCTAGAGAGCCCTTTAATTCTCTCTGTGCACTCTATCTGATAATGGGATGTCAGAAAGAATAGAACGATACGTGTGACCTGGGGACCATAACCACTTATATAGACAACTTATCCTGTTGTCACTAGGTATTCCAAATTCTGCCCATCATAGAATTAGAATATCATTGGGTCTCTACACATTAAAGGCCCACACCCTATTAGATACATTAAAGCCCATATTACCGAAAACCTTATGGATCACTTTTAATTGGGCTTAACCTTATATGACAGTCCACAACACATAATTATTCACATATAAGCCCAACGTTGGATTAAGGATCCAACATTATTGGATTAAATAATCCAACAATCTCCCACTTGGGCTATATGTGTAATCTTATAATTATGCTTTGTAAAAATAACCGTATGAGCTCAACCTTACTGTCATTACCGAAATGTATCTATAACCAATCCCGTCCATCAATCATACCAACATAGGATCAAAGCGGCCTTCGTTACAACTGTCATAACTCGACCCATCAATGGTCACAATGCCAATACAACTGAATGACATGGATCATAATGTGGATGTGTAGTATGAAAATTCCATGCAATGTGATCTTAACATGCCTATTTCCAATTGGTCCACCTTAAACCTTAGTGAGATCCAACCTTACCAAAATCAGAGTGTGTGAACAAACTAAAACCTTATTTCTGCAGAAAATAACCTTATATAACTATAAACCGAAAATAATCGAAAAATGTCTATATTACAAGAGCATCCAAAATTACAAACTCCCACTAAAACTGAATATCCTTTAATAACATGACACCCATACGAGCAGTGTGCTCATGAAATATTTTGCGTGGCAATCCCTTAGTAAGCGGATCCGCAATCATGGAGTTTGTGCCAACGTGCTCTATAGACAACTGTCCACTCTGAACTCTTTCTTTAACAACTAGGAACTTGATCTCTATATGCTTCGACTTCGTCGAGCTCCTGTTGTTATTGGAATACATCACTGCTGACTTATTGTCACAAAATAATTTGAGTGGCCTATCAATGCCATCTACAATACGCAACCCCGTGATAAAATTCCGCAGCCATGTTCCATGATTGGATGCCTCATAACATGCTATGAACTCTGCTGCCATCGTAGAAGAGGCTATAAGAGACTGTTTAGCACTCTTCTAGGAAACAAGACTTCAAACCTAGTAGATAGATATAGCCCGTCGTGGACTTCATACTATCTTGGCATCCAGCAAAATCAGAGTCAGTATATCCAACGATCTCAAACTGATCTGGCCTTTGATATGTGAGCATGTAGTCTTTTGTTCTCTGTAAATACCGTAAAACTCTTTTGGCTGCTCTCCAATGGTCTACTCTTGGATTACTCAAATATCTGCCCAACATCCTAGTAACGTACGCAATATCCGGTCGCGTACAAACCTGAGTATACATTAGACTTCCTACTGCTGACGCATAAGGAATCTTCTGCATTTCTTTTTCCTCAAAATCATTTTTAGGGCATTGATCGAGACTAAACTTGTCTCCCTTAGCCACTGGGGTATCACATGGTTTACAATCTTGCATGCCATATCTTTTGAAAACCTTTTCGATATAGCTCTTTTGTGATAATCAAAGAATACCTCGGGAGTGATCCCGATGTATATGTATGCCTAATACAAAAGAGGCGTCACCAGGATCTTTCATCTCAAAATTCTTAGCTAGAAATCTCTTGGTTTCGTGCAATAAGCCTATATCGTTGCTGGCAAGCAAAATGTCATCGACATATAAAACTAGAAAGACGTACTTGCTCCCACAGAACTTATAGTATATGCAATCATCAACCAAATTCATCTCAAAACCGAACGAGATGATTACTTGATGAAACTTGAAATACCATTGTCGAGATGCTTGCTTGAGGCCATAAATGGATTTCTTAAGTTTGCAAACCATATTCTTTGGGTCTCCGGACACAAAGTTTTTTGGCTGCACCATATAGATTGTTTCATCAATGTCACCATTATGAAACGCTGTCTTCACATCCATCTGATGTAACTCAAGATTGAAATGCCCCACCAATGCCATTAAAATCCTGAAAGAATCTTTCGAAGAAATCGGAGAGAAAGTCTCTTTATAATCAATGCCTTCTTTCTGTGTAAAGCTCTTTGCGACAAGACGTGCCTTGTACCTCTCCACATCGTCTTTCGAATCCCTTTTGGTCTTAAATATCTATTTGCAACCAATGGGTTTCACACCTTCTGGCAATGGGACATGTTCCCATACGTCATTGTCCTTCATTGACTTTATCTCCTCATTCATGGCATCAATCCACTTCTGAGAGTTAGAACTTTCCATGGCTTGATGGAAATTGATTGGATCATCTTCCATCACTCTAATGTCAACCTCATGTTCTTGGAGAAATACAATGTACTCATCTGGCACAGCACTTCTCCTTTCTTTGGTGGATCTCCTTAATGGCATAGGTTCTTGAGGTGGAAGAGTTTGTTCTTCTGGAATAATTTCTGGTATAGGGGGTTCTTCATCATTGTTTTGATCTGTTGTGTCTTGAACAAAGCCAGGAATGAGACCCTGATCAATGCCAATAACACATGTGGGAATATTAACACATTCCTCTTCAAAGATAATGTCTCTAACTGTATCTCCCCCCGCAAACTCGACATCCTCAAAGAACTGCGCATTTTCTGACTCGAAAATAGACTTAGTCGTGGGATCATAAAACTTGTACCCCCTTGATCTTTCAGAGTATCCAATGAAGTAATAACTCACCATCCTTGAGTCCAGTTTCTTTTCATTAGGCCTGTAAGGCCTTGCCTCAGCTGGACATCCCCAAACATGTAAGTGCTTTAGACTCGGCTTCTTGCCCGTCCAAAGTTCGTAAGGGGTTTTGGCAGTCGCTTTAGTTGGAACCCTGTTAAGGATATATGCTGCAGCCTTAAGCGCTTCGCCCCAGAGTGATTCTGGTAAAGTAGAATGACAAATCATACTCCTTACCATGTCTTTAAGCGTTCTATTTCGTCTTTCAGCAACACCATTCATAGTAGGTGAACCCGGCATAGTGTACTGTGGGACGATACCGCATTCCTCTAGGAACTTAGCAAACGGTCCAAGACATTGTTCACTTGAACCATCATATCTACCGTAGTACTCACTACCACGGTCAGATCTGACGCTTTTGATTCTTTTGCTGAGTTGATTCTCATCTTCAGCCTTAAAATTTTTGAACATATCTAAGGACTGTGACTTTTCATGAAGGAGATATATGTAGGCATATCTAGAAAAATCGTCTATGAACGTCATAAAATATTGTTGACCATTCCAAGAAGCCGTAGGGAATGGCCTACAAATCTCCGTATGTATGAGTTCTAAGACGTCTAAAGTCCTGTTGGCTTCAAATCTCTTTTTGTTGGTTTGTTTCCCCTTAATACAATTAACACAAATTTCAAAATCTGTAAAATCTAAGGGGTCGAGAATTTCGTCTGACGCAATTCTCTCTATTCTCCGTCTGGAGATATGACCCAATCTCTTATGCCATAACGCAGCTGAATTCTCATTGGTTAATTTTCTCTTAACACCTCGTGTACATAATTGTAGGGATTCTCCAAATGAAGCAATTGTATTGAGCAAATAAAGATTATCATAATCTGACAGCTTATTTTGAAAATAAGCTGAATTTTCTATTCCCAAATGAACAAGAGAAACCATATTTGTCCAAAACAAAAATAGAAATCAAATTCCGCCTAAAAGATGGAACAACAAATGCTTCATCAAGATCCAAATAAAATCCAGTTCTTAATAATAATCTAAATTTGCCTATTGCGTCAACTTCAACTATCTTGCCATCACCCACATAAATGTATCTTTCACCCATCACTTGGTTTTTGGTAGTTCAGACAACCCTGCATAGACACATTGATGTGAGTGGTTGCACCAGAATCTATCCACCATGTGTGTCTAGGCACCGAAGTTAAATTAACCTCAGAACAAACCAAATTAAGAAGCATACCTTTCTTAGCACGCCATGCGTGATAATTGGTGCAATGCTTCTTCTTATGTCCTTCAGCTCCACAAAAGAAACAACCAGTACCTTCTGAAACACCTGATTTCTTTTGTTGTTTCTTTTGAGGTGCTGTAACTGCAGCTTTCTTATCTTTGTACCTTTTCTTGCCCTTGTCCTTGCCCTTAGAGGTAGAGGCTAAGTGAGCACTTTCTGTCTTATCTTTCTTCAGCCTATCCTCTTCCTGAACACAGTGTGATATGAGCTCATTCAGAGACCAAGTCTCTTTTTGATAGTTATAGCTCACCTTAAACTGGTTAAACTGCGTTGGTAAGGATATTAGAACCAGATGCACTAGCAAGTCCTGAGAGAGTTCAAGCTTAAGTGCTTTTAACTTAGAAGCTAGATGAGACATCTCCATTATATACTCTCTGATATTGCCTTTACTCATATACCTAATTGAAATTAAGTTTGTCAAGAGCGTACCAATTTCAGCCTTTTCGTTCTTGACAAACCTTTGTTCAATTTCTTCCAGGAACTCCTTAGCTGTAGTTGTCTTTTCAGACATTGAGCCTCTGAATGCTTCCGGAATGGCCTTCTTCATGATCATTATACACATGCGATTTGATCTCTCCCACCTTTCTAAAACCTTCTTGTCATTAGAAGTACTCTCATCCGTAAGAGGTGGGGGAGAATCAACCCTTAACGCAAGGTCAAGATCCATGACTGCGAGAACTATTAAGAGGTTCTCTTGCCATGACTTGAAGTTAGAGCCATTTAGCATAGGAATTGAATTAATGTTGGCAGTAATATTAGCAGCAGACATATCTGAACAGAGAACAATTAACAATCAAAACATGCTCCTATAAGTCTCAAAACAACAATAATAAATTCAAATAAAGATAAACCCCATTTGAAGATACCGGGCACTCCATTAATATTTCATCTTTGGACAAAATATTAACTTGTAAGTGATATCTTGGTGTAGCAATCAAACACTGATAATAAGAACATATCAAATAATAAACCTTCCTTTGGGCTGATTTATTATTAACACGTAAAACCGAATAATCATCACGTGTTTATTACCACAAGTGCACATGCAACTTTGTTAAATATGGACCTTCCTTTGGGCCGATCGATATTAACAGAAATTACATGTACAAAACCATTTATATTTCAAATAAATTAATTTCCACAAGAGAGGTTACTTTGGCGACATGTTGCTTCAATTAATTTATCTCAAAATACATATAACCAAACATCAATATTTGAATTTAAAATTGTACCAAAAATTACCCTAAAAAAATTTTTAAGGTCATAGTTCGGTCAACGATCAACTATTGACCGGTCAACCGTTGACCGGGTCGGACTGTACCATATGACCATTATTCGGGTCGGATTAACCTACCCGTATCCAAATCTAACCTTCTTTCCCAATTGGTTCAGGGTTGGACTGTTCGGTTGACTCGAACCGGATCCTGATCCAACCCTAATCCGTTTTCCTCTTTTTTTTTTTCTTATTTCTTCTTTGAGCAGTGGCTACAGCCGCCGCTTCTACCTTGTCTGAGCGCGGCCTCGTGGCCACGGCTTCGTTGACGGCGCGGCCTGATGGTCACGCCCTTTTCGGCCAGAAAACCAGCTGTCGTGGTGAAGCTGTCGTTCTTCTTTCTTTAGCGCGCTGCAGCAGCACAAATCGTGCCGTCAGTGCATGGATCGCATGCAGAGCACAGATCGCCCGCCACTAGGTCAGATCGTGCGCTCGCAACAGCACGATGGTGCTTTGTTTTGTCACCGCGCGATGGCTGAATCCACAGCCTAAGGACAAGATCCACAATCGCGCAGCAGTAGTAGCAGCGAGCTAGCGCACGAATCGCGCTCCAACAGCTGCGTGATGGCCAATCTTCCGCGATCTTTGTGCCGTGGTTTGCTGTCTTGGCCAACACTCAGTGATCCAGAATCCAAAATTGCCGAATATTAAAAATTCCAAGAACAAGATTTCCAAATTTACAGAACAGTAATTTTCCTTAATTCCGAATTTATATTCCTTAAACTTTAAATTCGAAATTTTTAAAACAATAAAAACAACCACATATTTGTTCTCAAACTTAATAATACCGAATTATTAAATTTAAGAACACCCAAAGATTTAATCAAAATAAATTTGATTCTCAATAATTCAACATGAAGAGTCTCTGATACTACTTGTTATAATAAATCCTTATGTGAAAACCATCACATATAAACCCAGGAACATTCATGTTAAATCACCGAGAATTAATAACAGAATATGCGGAAGCGTACCTGAATCCATAAAGCTGAATATCCTCTAGATCTGTGTGGTTGGCCTTCCAGATCAGCACGTATATCCTAGAGAGCCCTTTAATTCTCTCTGTGCACTCTATCTGATAATGGGATGTCAGAAAGAATAGAACGATACGTGTGACCTGGGGACCATAACCACTTATATAGACAACTTATCCTGTTGTCACTAGGTATTCCTAATTCTGCCCATCATAGAATTAGAATATCATTGGGTCTCTACCCATTAAAGGCCCACACCCTATTAGATACATTAAAGCCCATATTACCGAAAACCTTATGGATCACTTTTAATTGGGCTTAACCTTATATGACAGTTCACAACACATAATTATTCACATATAAGCCCAACGTTGGATTAAGGATCCAACATTATTGGATTAAATATTCCAACATAAACCTCTTCATCAAGTTCACCATGAAGAAAAGCATTGTTGACATCAAGTTGCTGTAGCTTGATAGCTGCTACGACAAACAAACAACGAACAATGGTCAATTTTGCTACTGGGGCAATTGTCTCATTATAATCAATTCCCTCCATTTGTGTGAATCCTTTAGCAACCAAACATGCTTTATATCTCTCAATGGTTCCATCTGATCGATATTTAATTGTATAAACCCATTTGCATCCGATAGGTTGTTTGCCATGTGGCAAGGTAGTAACAATCCAAGTATTATTCCTCTCAAGAGCCAATATTTCTGCAGACATTGCTTCCTCCCATTCTGAAACTTTAAAAGCTTAATAAAAAGTTGTAGGCTCTACTTTTGAGTCAACAGATGTAAGGAAAACTTTATGCTTATTAGACAAACGATTATAAGAAATGACATTAGTTTAAGGATAAGATGTACCTGTACCATGAGAAGACGTTAGAGATGGACAATCTTTTGGAATGGTGATGTTACAAATGTAGTCATTCAAATATCCTGGTGGACGTCGATTTCGGGCCGGCCGGCTATGTGACAAAGATGAGGAAGTCTCTAGATGAGGTTGGACATCGCTATCATTATCAGTAGATGAGAAAAAGGAAGAATACTCCACATGAGACAGGGTGTCCTTCTCATTTGGAAGCTCAGAAATTGGCAGTGGCATAGCTGAATGTACAAATGGTTGAATACAAGAATCAAAAAAAGGGAAAACATGTTCATAAATGATAAGCGCATATTTTTTTATATATTTTATTATTAATTTCTCCATCTTTTTCTTGTTTTGGTATTAAATATTTTAATTATTTTAGTTAATTTCTAATTTAGTTATTTTATTAAATTATATTTTATTATATTAATTTTTAATCTTAATTTTTATATTTTGTTATTTTAGGTATATTTTAGGATTAAAGAGGAATTAAATCGGAATATTCAGGAAGAAATCTACTTGGAATAATCAGAAGGGTAAAAAAATAAAGAAATTTAATTGAATCAAATCAAGAAAGATTTTATTTAATTAATTATCATGCATGCATAATGATTACTTAAGGAAGCAAATATTTTGGCATGGCAATTATGGAAAGCAAATCAATTGCTTTAAATTGGAATTGGCCGAATATGCATGCATGATTTATAATAAAGGAAACAAATTGCATGTGCATGGAAATAAAAAGGAATGGAAATTCAAGTGGCATGCACGTGAATCTTGTCAAATATGCATGCATGAATTAGCATTATTCATGCCTTGTGAATTAAGGTTATAATTGGCGGCCAAGCAATCCAAAATTCCAAATCCTTTAAGGATTCGGCCAAGCACTATATAAAGCCAAGCATTGGCTTTGGAATAAGAAGCAGCGGCACACAACCGAAAGCAACAGAGGCAGCCACAGATTTCAACAAAGAACCAGCAGCCGCAATAAGAGAAAAATAAAGAGAATCCGAAATAATTAAATTGGAGTAGAGCTAACCTCTTGAATTATTCCTCATGACTGGTTGTATCTACTCTTTTATTCCCAATTCAATTATGTTAGGCTAAATTTTCTATTTGGTTGAGGGTGAATTCAAACCCCAGACATGTTCTATAATTGAGATTGTTTATGCTCTTCTGTTATTAATGTTTATGATTTTACTCTTGTCTTATGTGAGTGGCTAATTAGATAGGACTTGAATAAATTCCATTGCTAGATTAAAATTCTTGATTCGTAATTGTCTTGATATTTTAATTGATTAGTAGCAGATTGGAATTCGTGATTTCAATTGGCGAACATAATCTAGGTTAAATAATCCGAGCTTGTGTGTTTATTGCCTAGATCAACCTAATATCTTTCTATGCTTAATGCTTACGTTATCTTAAATTTAGAGAGTTTGTTCTGAATTTTTTAATGGTTAGAGATTAGGTGAAGAGCTTGTTTTGCCTAACGACTCAGTAAGGAAAGATAGAGATTAACAGAGCTTATTGTCACGGGCCGCTCAAATCTCCCACAAACGGGGGCTAACTTTGCGCGCACGGGCACGCTCAGCAAAAGTCCATGTAT
The DNA here is from genome assembly GCA_030449835.1 of Clausena lansium. Lineage (NCBI taxonomy): Eukaryota > Viridiplantae > Streptophyta > Magnoliopsida > Sapindales > Rutaceae > Clausena > Clausena lansium. Next base: position 101,972 of record JASUUF010000378.1, read on the forward strand.
AGGTGGGATGCACTTAGAAGAGGTTCGCTCAGCAATCACATGGGATGCGCTTAGCAAGGTGCACTCAGCAATTGGGCTAACCAAGGCGTGTGCGCTTAGCAATCCGGCCCGCATTCTAGAATTCTATACAATTGTAAATATCCTAGAATTCTCTAGACTTTAGCATTTAAGTCCTACGAGATATTTGTGCAAGTTGCCAACATGCATGAAGGTTCTACACAAAGGCCCCCAACATCTATAAATAGGGGTGCCCACCACCATTTTGCACACCACATTTTCCACCACACACAACACACAAACTCTTGTAAAGCTCTCTTGTAATCATCTCTTTCAAGTAATAAAATCATATTGGCCATATTGCTCTCTCTTCTCTCTAGCAATCTTGCAAGCATCATAGCTTGGCTAGCTTGAGAAGTTCTTAAGGCTTATTTAGCGACTTGTGTACTAGAAAGTTGTCTAAGTGCCGCACGGGTTGCTGCGCGCTAAAACTCATCCCGTGACAAGTGGTATCAGAGCGAAGGTTTGCACCCACGCAATCTAGCTCACGAGCAATGGCCAATTTGCCAATCTCTAGTACTACACAAGAGGGCGTAGTTGGTGTGGAGATTCCGGAGCCAACACGTGGCCGTGAGGAGGGACGTGCTGGAAAGTCCCGTGGAAAGTCCAAGGCCGCCTCCGTTGATGCCTTGGAGCCTCGAGTGGCCATGCTCGAAACATCCATGTCTGCTGTCCAGGACACCCTCGACAACTTGGAGGCAAGGGTGGAAGGTCTTGAGGGCGAATACGCCGACTTCACTGTCGCAAGCAAAGCCCTCATCCACAACCAAGCCAACACTCTACGAGGGGAGTTTCGAGCATTCGGAGATGAGCTGCTCCAATTGCGTAGCTTCGTACAAAGCGAGCTACGAGCGATCCGTGCGGAGGTGGAGGAAGTCCGCTCGGATTAGGCTAGGCACCAGCGCACACTCACATCTAGCTCGGCTTCCTCAAGCTCGAGTGATGCGCGACGTATTGATGTGCCAAAGCTCGACACCTACGACGGTACTCGTAATGCCACTGTTGTGGACAACTTCCTCTTTGGGCTAGAGCAATACTTTGATGCCATGGGCGTACGAGATGAGGCATCAAAGGTGGGCACTACACCCACTTACCTACGAGGCGCCGCACAACTGTGGTGGCGGCGGAAGCATGGTGAGATAGGCAAGGGCATCTGCACCATTGACACATGGGCAGATTTTAAATAAGAGCTCCGCAAGCACTTTGCCCCAAGCAATGCGGAAAAGGAAGCACAAGCGCGCCTACGTCGCCTCAAGCAAACGGGTAGCGATTACATCAACGAGTTCACTACCCTCATGCTTGAGATAAGCGACATGTCCGATAAGGACTCCCTCTTCTACTTCCAAGATGGCCTTAAAGATTTGGCCAAGGCGGAACTAGATCGGCGGGGCATTCAATCCCTCGATGACGCCATCGCCATTGCGGAATCACTTGCCGATTATTCCGCCCAGCCCAAAGACAAGAGGCCTAACCACGACAAAGGTGGGGGAGAGGGTCGGAAGGACAAAGGCCACAACCGCAAGGATTGGGGGCAAAAAAAGCCTCCTAGCGGCAAGTCGGGGCAAAGCAAAGTGGAAGGAAAGAGCCAGCCGCCTAAGCCTCGCAGCCCATGCTTCATTTGCAATGGTCCACATTGGGTTCGCGACTGTCCGGAGAAGAAGTCACTCAATGCCCTTGCTGCCCAACTCAAGGGCACTTCCACACCAACAACGGAGGAACCCTGGCACACTCAAGAGCCAGCCACCGGCACCCACGAAATAAGGGCTCATGTATGTAAGTGCGCTCATCAACGGCCAAACCGTGCGTGCGTTGCTAGACACCGGAGCGACGCACAACTTCATTTTGGAAGACGAGGCCAAGCGCCTAGGCCTCAAGGCAACCAAAGAAGGAGGCACCATAACGGCGGTAAACTCACCCGCCAAGCCCATTGCAGGCACCGCGCAAAGCGTGCACACAACGCTCGGGACATGGAGCGGAAAGCTTGACTACTCCATCGTGCCAATGGACGACTTCAAGATGGTCCTTGGCATGGAATTCTTCGACCGAGTCCATGCCTTCCTGCTACCGGCCACGAACTCCTTAAGCATCCTCGATGGGAGTATGGCGTGCATGGTTCCTACGGAGCGTGCTAAGTCCGAAGAGAAGACGCTTTCGGCCATGCAATTCAAGAAGGCATTCAAGAAGGACCCAAGTTTCTTGGTCTCCATCCGTGAGCTGAACGAGGGAGAAGATCGCGGAGATGCTCCAAGCCAAGTCCCGCCGCTCATACAAGGAGTCCTCGACGAGTTTAAAGACGTCATGCCTCCGAAACTTTCAAAGAAGCTCCCACCTAGACGAGAGGTAGATCACGAGATCGAGTTGGAACAAGGCGCGAAACCTCCGGCCTTGGCGCCCTACCGCATGGCGCCACCCGAACTTGAGGAGTTGTGGAGACAGCTCAAAGACTTGCTGGACGCAGGCTACATCCGCCCATCCAAGGCTCCATTTGGTGCACCCGTCCTGTTCCAAAAGAAGAAAGACGGTTCGTTACGGATGTGCATCGACTATAGGGCGCTCCACAAGATCACCATCAAGAACAAGTATCCAATTCCATTGATAGCGGATCACCAACCTCCGGCAAAATTGTTGGAGCCCCTGCCACTAGCATCAAGGCCATGGGAGAGTGTCTCCATGGACTTCATAACGGCCTTACCCAAGTCTGAAGGTTGCGGAAGCATCATGGTTGTGGTCGACCACTACAGCAAGTACGCAACATTCATCGCCACACCACCCGATTGCAAAGCCGACGAAGCTGCCCGTCTTTTCATCAAGCACATAGTAAAACTTTGGGGAGTTCCAAGGAGCATTGTGAGCGATCGTGACCCACGATTCACTGCCGCTTTTGGACGGAGCTCTTCAAGATGTTGGGAACCGACCTCAAATTCTTAACAAGCTTCCACCCACAGACAGATGGGCAGACCGAGCGCATTAATAGCCTTCTTAAGATGTATCTAAGGCACTACGTAAGCGCTCACCAGCGAGATTGGGCAAAGTTATTGGATGTCGCCCAATTCTCATACAATCTACAGCGAAGCGAGGCTACGGGCAAGAGTCCATTCGAGATCATCATGGGATTCCAGCCCATGACGCCCAACGCCATAGCCTCGACATATGGTGGGAAAAGCCCAGCGGCTCACAAGCTCGCCCGCGAATGGCAAGAAGAGGCGGACATCACGCGAGCATATCTCGACAAAGCCGCACGCAAGATGAAAAAGTGGGCTGACACAAGACGACGCCACGTCGAATACAAGGAAGGCGACCAAGTCATGATCAAACTCCCGCCCCAACAATTCAAGACTTTGCGAAAAGTCCACAAGGGGTTAGTACGGAGATACGAAGGGCCATTCCGAGTACTACGACGTGTGAGCAACGTCTCATACCAACTCCAACTTCCACCAAGGCTCAAGATTCATCCGGTCTTCCACGTGAGCCTTCTCAAGCCATATCACGGAGACAAGGGAGACCCAAGTCGCGGAGAATCAAGCCGTGCCCCAACAGCCGTTGTTACCGCATTTGACAAAGACGTGGAATACGTCAAGTTAAGCGAAGAAGGGGCGTGCCGGCATACAACGAGTACTTGGTGAAGTGGAAGAACTTCCCCGAAAGCGAAGCAACTTGGGAACGCGAAGAAGACCTATGGCAGTTCGCGGAACACCTCCAAAGCTACAAGCACGAGAGCGCGACGAGGACGCTGCGAGCATAGGTGGGGGAGGATTGTCACGGGCCGCTCAAACCTCCCGCAAATGGGGGCTAACTTTGCGCGCACGGGCACGCTCAGCAAAAGTCCATGTATAGGTGGGATGCACTTAGAAGAGGTTCGCTCAGCAATCACATGGGATGCGCTTAGCAAGGTGCACTCAGCACTGGGCCACCTCACATAACTAACCCACCGGGGTGCGCTTAGCGTGGATGCACTTAGCAATTGGGCTAACCAAGGCGTGTGCGCTTAGCAATCCGGCCCGCATTCTAGAATTCTCTACAATTGTAAATATCCTAGAATTCTCTAGACTTTAGCATTTAAGTCCTACGAGATATTTGTACAAGTTGCCAACTTGCATGAAGGTTCTACACAAAGGCCCCCAACATCTATAAATAGGGGTGCCCACCACCATTTTGCACACCACATTTTCCACCACACACAACACACAAACTCTTGTAAAGCTCTCTTGTAATCATCTCTTTCAAGTAATAAAATCATATTGGCCATATTGCTCTCTCTTCTCTCTAGCAATCTTGCAAGCATCATAGCTTGGCTAGCTTGAGAAGTTCTTAAGGCTTACTTAGCGACTTGTGTACTAGAAAGTTGTCTAAGTGCCGCACGGGTTGCTGCGCGCTAAAACTCATCCCGTGACATTATTGTTGTCTGCGGTTGATAGTTTCAATGAAAATTGATGATAGAATTGACAAAACGAATATATTTGGTGGTAGCGAATGATCCTTTGACCAAAGTTTTCATTATTATTATTTCTTTCTCATTTAATTACAGTTCCTATTAAATTATTATTTTCATAGTTTTAGTTTATGTATTTCTTGCAATTTAGTTAAAAATTCATAAAATCCCCTTTTATTTATAATTGGTATTTATTATTAATAATATTATTATAATCATTATTATTATTTTATTTTAAGTCTTTTTTTTAGAATTAATAATAAGTAGAACTAACATAGTCTTCGTGGGATCGATCCTTATTTGCTCTATACTAGTTATTTATATTATTAATAAGGTTTTAAATTTGGTTTACCCTAACGACACTACCAATAACACAAAATATCCCTAGAAGTATAAATAGTTCTTGTAGCCAAATCATAAATCTTATACCCTTTTTGTCCAAAAGGATACCTTATGAATATCCCAAGTTTTGAACGAGCATCAAATTTATGTCTTTGAGGTGAAAGATTATGAGCAAAGCAAAGGCATCCAAAAACTTTAAGGTGAGAGTAGGACGGAGGATTACCAAGTATCATTTCATGTGGAGTTTTATTATTTAGGACATGAGAAAGAATTTTGTTAATTAAATAAACAACAGTAAGAACACATTCCCCCCAAAAATTTAAAGGAAGATTACTTTGGAATCGTAATGTTCGAGCAACATCAAGTAGATGGCGATATTTTCACTCCACCACTCCATTTTGTTGTCGGGTGGCAACCCAACTTCGTTGATGAATGATTCCATGAGTTTTAAAGAAGTCTTGTAAATCTTTGGATATAAGCTTTGTTCCATTATCAGTTCGAACTCCTTTGATGGGAAAAGCAGAGTGTAAATCATTAGAGGAAAGAACAAGAGCACCATCAGTTTTTATTTTTCTTACTCTAGTATCATACTGAGTAGATACCCAAAAAAAAAAAATGATTTTAAGACATTTTGAGTTTCAGACTTATGTTTCATCAAGAAAACCAAGTGCAATGACTAAAATCATCAACAATAGTTAAAAAATAGTGAGCAACAGAGTTACTAGGAATAACAAAACTTCCCCAAATATCACAATGTATCAATTCAAAAGGCGAAGTACTTTTTATTTGACTTGAGGAAAAAAAAGTTCTTGCATGTTTCCCCAAAGGGCGGACATCGTAAATTTTTTTATTTGAAAAAGAAACTTCAGGAGCTAAAGCAGAAATAGAACTTGAGCTGTTTTTAGCAGGATGACCTAAACGCCAGTGCCAAATATCAAATGAAGGCTTCACATTTGCATAAAGATTTGTTGAACGTTGCAGGTGATAAAGACCATTCCAACATTTACCCACTCCAATCGTTTTCTTTATGGTGGGATCATGAAATATACAATTGTCAGGAAAAAATGTCACTGAGCAATTAAGGGCTTTTGTGATCTGTGATACCGACATCAAATTGATTTTAAAATATGGTATGAGAAAAAGATGATCAAGGTGGAGAGAAGAATTAATGGAAGTAGCACCAATTTTAGTTATTTGTGCAGTAGAATCATCAGCCATTTGAACGCTTGAGAGAGAAGTGTTTGGTGATAAAGATTGAAGGAGTTGAGGTGAGGAACACATATGATTTGTGGCTCCACTATCAATTATCCAAGTATCATCAAGAGAGGAACTAAGGGCAATAACTGCAAAATTTGTGAGGGGATCATTTCTACCTTGTTGTAGTATTGCAAGGATTTGATCATATTGCTCTAGTGTTATTGCCGCAGAAGATGTAGTGGTTGGTCCTTCAGTTTTGGAACTAGAAGTGGGTGGTTGCTCAGATGACACAGCAAAACCATGGGGCTGAGAGTGAGGAGTTTGTGAGGAAACATTATTAATGCGCTCTGGATAACCATGTAATTGGTAACATTTTTCTATAGGATGACCATTTTTACCACACTGAGTGCAGCGAACCCTTGGACGATTTTTTTATCCGCCTCATGAGGGGATGTTTGCCCATTTCCAGGTTTCCCAGGAGTTGGAAAGAATAACGTAGTTTAAAATTTTGACGATTATTGCCCTAAGACACAGCTAGTGCAGACCCTTCATTTGAGGTGGATGTCGGAACAGAGATTAGTAGCTGTCTCTCTTCTTACTATAATAATGAATAAATTTTATTCACTTTTGGCAATGGCTCATCTAACAAAATTTGACTCCGAATGGCTGAGTAGCTATCATTGAGACCCTGCAAAAATTGCATTCCACGATCTTGTTGCACCAATTGTGGCACTATCTTTGCAGCTCCACATGAACAACTTGGAATGGTTATATATGATGCCAATTCATCCCATAAAATCTTTAAATAAGTATAATAATTAGTGATAGACAGATCTCTTTGTTTACAATCTGAAATTGCCTTTTTTACCTCATAGATCTTTGTGCTATTAGGTTGGGACAAACGTTATTCCAAGTCCATCCAAATCGCTTGGGCTGTATCCGAATAGACGATGCTTGATGCAAGTTCTGGAACCATTGAACGAATAAGCCATGATGTATCCATGTCATTGGCTCGAACCCACTGTTCATGATTTGAAGAAGTGGAAGACATGGCAGATATCTTGAGGTGGACCACATGCAATGATGATATTTGGATGCTATAATGAAATAGACATAATTATAACTACTATCAACCCTACCAAACAACTACCATCCAAAAAACACGTTTACACATCTCCTTCATTTGATGTATTACTAGTGGAATCGGGCACCATGAAAGAAAAAAGAAAGAAGAAGAAAGGAGGAAATACAATTTAGAGCTCCTACTTTGATACCGTATTAGAAAGTCAAAAGGCAAGAAAATGATATTATTGAAGAGGTGGGCATTTTACCCGATCCGATCCGATTCCACGCGTTTCGATCCGAAAATAATTGGATTATGATCGGATCGGATCGGATGGAATAAAATACTCGATCGGATGAATTTTTGCCAAACCGTTACCCGATTCGATCCGAAAACCCGTTCGGATTGGCTGCAAAATTAAAAAAAATTGAAAAACTGAAAATATAAAATACTGCACAGCTCACACTCACACACATCACCATGCACTGCACGCCTCCCACCTCAAGTCTTCTTCAACTTCTCAACTCTCAAATCTTCTTCAACTTCTTAACTTCTCAAATCTCAACTTATCAACAAGAAAAGCAGGTAAGCTAAGCAAGCAGCCAAGCAATTTGACACACACACACACACCGTGAGCAAAAGCACTAAAGCAGCAACCCAATTTGCCCGCGAGCAAGCAGTCAAGCAATTTTTTGCATCCGGATTTGCTGCTCAGCCACCCACCGCGACCGAATCTGCTGCTCAGCCACCCACCGCTATCGGATTTGCTGCTCCGCCACCCACCGCCACCGGATCTGCTGCCGAGGCTACGGATCTGTTGCTCTAGCCTCCATATCACCAAGCTCCACCCAAACCCGACAAGAAGCAACCCGAATCCGAATTTCCCTTTCGCAATTTGAACTTTGAAGCTTCCAAGTTCCATCCATGGTAATATGGTATATATATAATTCAATAATTGTAAACTTATAATGTGTATTGTGTAATATATTATATATTATATGTTAAATTATTAATTAGTTTAATAATATGTAATATATATTGTTAAATTTTAATTATAAAATTGTATTGATTTTTTATCGGTTAATTGTTAATAATTAATTTTTGTATGAAGCGAAAAATTGTAGAGAGCAATTTCTTCGCAGATGGTAAACCGTTTAGCACAAACGGCTAGGCGATAATTTCTTGTTGGATTTCTTGTTATTTCATCCAATCCGAACACGATCCAAACCTTATATTATCTGAATCCGATCTGATCCAAATTTAATTCGAAATTTCGATCCGATCCGAATTAGTTCGAATAGAATCGGATCGAATTACAAGTTTGGGTTGAGTTCGGATAAAAATTTCGCCAATTCGATCATCCCAAAATTCGATCGGGTTGATCTGAATTCGAAAATGCCCACCTCTAATAAATACACAAGCTGTTGTAATAATTAGAAATGAAGGAGATGTGTAAACGTGTTTTGTGGATAGTAGTTGTTTGGTGGGGTTAGTAATAGTTATAATTATGTCTATTTTATTATTGTATCAGAAAATCATCGTTCCATGTGGTCCACCTCAAGTTGTCTGCCATGTCTTCAATACTCAAAGACTCCTACATGCAAGAATGTTGTGGAGTGGGTTTTATTAGAATCCAACTACTTTTCCCAAAAACATTCTTTTAAGCTAGGCTAAGATCAAAGAAATTTGAACAGCAGATGATAAAAGAAAAAAAAAATCCATGAGGAGATCAGGCAAAATGAAGCAAGCATTCTCCGAGACGCTCAAGGAAAAAAATCACGGTGTTGTATGACCTGTTTCAGAAGGAGCCATGAAGCCATACTTCATCTATCTCTTTGCACTCTGAAGTCTATTATGCATCAAGAGCCAATTGGGTTCAAGAACCTGAAACCAATGAGTTTAAAATACTTTTAGAGTGAAAAAGTTGGTGAAAAATCATCTGACACTTTGTTAGGGCTTTTCTTGATATAACATTACATAATGGCCACTGGACCTGAAAACAAGCCAAACATGAAAATATTAATGACAATATCATACTATTTAACAATAAAATGAATATTGCAACATCAGAATGATATAAGGTGGCAGCACCTACAAATTTGCAAGTGATTAAACTCCCAGTTAGGAATTTTACTTTAAACTTAGCCAAAATTATATGCTTTATGTTCTAACACTCTATCCACTTTATTACTTCAACCAAAAGAAAATATTCAAAGAAGAGAAAAGATAAACCTAGAAGAATAGACCTTGTAGCTCAAAGAACAACATCTCAAGACTAGTAATGCTCACTGGCTCCTCTAGATCCACACTATCAGAAGTTTTAATTTCCACATCTTTGAGAGTGGCCACTCGTTTAAGCAAACATGATCATTCCTGGCAGCAAAAAGGTTGCATATGATATAATGCAAACTTTACTTAGAAGTTTCAACTTCATATAAGCAAAGAACAGCCAGTCACTTACCACAGAACAAGTTAAATCCTCATGACAAGGATATGCTGCTGCAGCTGTGCAATGCATGGCAGAGACTACAAATCCAAAGAAAGTATGCATTAAAAACCTGTTAATTATAACCAAGACTAAGGTTGCAGAGGCGAGACAGTGGTTTGTTTACAACCAGTCGTGATCAAAGCTCTTTCAAGCCAATAAATTGGCTTTCCTGGCGATATGTAATATCCCTGCCCCGCTCGCTACGTAAAGGAGGGTGGAGTGAAGCTTCCCTTGAACTGGCTAAAAGCCTAGAACTCTTATCTGCCACTATCTATTATCATTTCGCTCCTTCACTTCTGTTATTCTATTGAACGCTTGCTTTCTTTGCCTGGCTTGCTTGTTTGTGTTTAATAGATCTAATCTACTCTACCTATTCCTATGCTTTTGAACTGGCTGGCTGGGGACTACTGGTTGGCAGGGTTGTCTCTATCTTATCACTGGGTGGGGAATGGGACTATGAAACTCTGTCCTTTCCCGCCGGTGAGCAAGCAAGTCAAACTATGTATATGTTAAATTATATTCAACGATTCAAATTGATTTATTTGGATCGTATTTAGTAATTGTTTAAAACATAGCATAATTGGTATTAAGGATCAGTTTGGTAATGCTATAGGTTTTAAAATAATTGTTGTTAGATGTGTTATAAAAATATTTATTTGTGAAAAGAATCAGTTAAACATTTGGTAAAATTTATTTTTAAATGTGCTATGAGTTTTAAAAACAGTCGTATCTATTTGGTAAATCTTACAGTTAAACTACTGTAAGAATGTAAATGATTGAACTGAATATAATGTTAAATAAAATTTATTTACACATTTATAAACATGTATATAAATTTTTTTTATTTTATATATATATATATATATATATATATATATATATATATATATATATATATATATATATAACCAAATTGAAACATTTTATATTATTAATTTTATTTATTTTTATTTTTTTTATCTCATTGTACTTGATAATAAAAATATCTCTTTAAATTTAATGATTTTATTTCCTAATTAATAAGGATAATTTTGAATTTTTATAATATATATAAGGATATATCTAGAATTGTTTTAAATATAAAACTGATTCTCAAAATCAGATTTTGAAAAGTTACTCGTTCCTTACTTTTCAGAGTCTGCTGTAGAATGAGGTGATTTTACGAAAAGTAATTTCTAAAGAAATTTACCAAACACCTAAATTAGTTTTTCGCTTTTCAAAATCACTTTTAAACATTCCAAAAACACTTCCAAAAGGCCCTAAATTTCTTCCGCTTCCCAAACCTTTTGTTTCAACTAGGAAATTTACCAACTCAGCTAATTGGCACCCACATGATAAGTATTAGTTAAAATTGATTTTGTAATGTTTATTATGTTATTTAATTATTAAAATTAAAAAATGTTATCAAACACATTTTCAGTACTTGTTATCGAGCATATATTGAATATATACATATTCAATACTCATGAGTCTTGTATTATAAATTGAACATAGATTATTGTTTTTATCCTTGGGATAAATTTCTTGATAATTGGAGTCCATTCCTCCTTTGGAACCGATATTCAGGCTATCCTCAAATAGAAATGAAGACATCAGAGTCCATTGCGCAAAATATAATAAAACAGATTCCACAACCACAAGGTATACACAAAAGGTAAATTTTGCCTGAGATACACTCGAAAGTGTCGTCAAAACAAATGATTTTATTTGGTTCTGCTGAACAACATTGTCATGTAATGAACAAAACAGAATTGCATTTCCAAAATTTTAGCAGATTAATTTCTACCACATCTTCTACTACATTAGAGAACCTATTTTCGACATAAATCAATTATTGATACACCTGTATACACTGGAGTATTGGGTGGAAGAAACAAAAATATCTGTTGGTTACGTGGTTATGAGAAGGTGAGCTTTCTTCAGCATTGCCGATTGAGCCACTGATTGATGGTAGTTTTTAAATCAGGGAGACTAAGAAATACTTTCTGCAATGCTAATTAAACCCTCCCACTTTTAAACATGGCATACAAGAGCATGAGAGGAATGGAGAAGCTATATACAGGAAATTGGGTCAACGGGTTCATCTCGTATGCTTTGATGAGAGCTCTGCAATTCTGTAAGAAAACAACATACTAGAAAGTGAAGAGGTTTGGGAGCCAAAAACAATCAAGTTTTGTTAAAGAAACAACTCTCTATAGTTTTCAAAAAGCCATAGCAAAGAAAATATTTTCCAATTACGGGTAAAAACTTACCATTAAATGCTTCCAAATAACAGCCAAGCAAACCACCAAGACAATTTTTCGTATCCACCTCGCACCAAATCGGAACTTTGATCTTCTACTTCCTCGATAGTCATACACTAGAGGTCTCCCATTCTCTTGTTCATGATCATCTTCTTTTTTTCCCTGAAAGTGATACCCTATAGAGCTCTTTTTCAGCAGCTAAAGCAGCGCTGACCAAAATAGCAGGCAAAATCACGAATATGATATGGGGAAGAACAATCACCATCACATCTGGAGATCCAATATATTTGTGACTTTCTCGATTGTTCAAAGCTCTCACCACCCAGCCCATGTAAGTCATGTATCCCCAACTACCCCCATCAGTGAAAACTTGTCCAACAAACCAGGGAAACAAAATAAGGTAAAATAAGTAACCCAAAATGCCATACCATACAACATGCATCTTGCAAAGCTCTTGTAGAACCCATGCTATACAATTTATGAACCCTCTATGAGCAGCAAAATTCTTGTAAGTATACTGCTTTTTTGACAATATAACGAGTGCTTTTGGAACAATAAGAATGGAGAACAGGAAATACATAGCAAACCAGAGAATGGGGTAATACAAGGCATCCCATTGGCAACCCATCACAAAAAATTCCTTCCATGTCCATGGGATTTTTGTACTAAGCCCATTTATAGAAAATGGCCTAAGTTCACTTGAGGTTAATCTACCCGTAACGTCTGTTACTCCTATTTGCAGCCAGAACCTCTGAGGAGATGAGTCCTCAAAGGCTCTGTAATTCCATGGTGCTGCATAAAGATCTCCCCTGCTGGAGTTATCAGTACGTTTTCTCATTAGTTCCTCCATAACCAAATCATGTTTCCCAGATCTTGAGTCATAGACTTTGGCCACAACTGACAGAATCGGGGAAACAGAAAAAACTAGAGCTCTAATAGTCGCATGAGATTGCACGACCATATGTTCACATTCATACTTCTGTTGAGATGAAGATCGTGACATGAAGCGTGAATCTAAAGGAAATGTGGGTACTATAATAGTTTTCTTGAATCCTAACTTAAAGTCAATATCAACATATGAAACGTGACCTCTATCAATGGCCAATATCCGCATAGCTCTACTTTTTCTCCAGTCACCCATCTCCCACTCCCAGAATTCTCCAATGGACGGAGCTCCAGAAGAACAATTTTTTGTGCTTCCTAAAGGTATACGGTGCATGTTTGGCTGGAAAAACTTCTGTGATAGAAAATTATGATCCATATGATGATGTCGCTTCAAATTCTTTCCAAATCTTGTATGGAGATGTCCACATAAATAAGCTGACAAGGAGTGCTTGAGGAATATATCTTGTAAGTTCCTCCCAGAATGAGAGGACGCTGAAAAAGACATTGGGAAATGCCCAAAGGTGATCTTGGTCACTGGTTTTGTTGATTGAGAATTCCACTGTGAGAGTTCCGAGTCGATTTCAGTTAACAGTTGGTCAGTTGGATGCCCAAAAAGGTTAGTTGGACCTCGTAAACCAACGGACATTGTGCTATCAAACCCAACAAATAGATGCTTCTCATCGCCAATCTAGATAATGGAGCAAAATTTGCAAGAACGGGAAGAAATAGAAAATTATTAAAATTATTATTGTGAGTGTTGGCATTCATCTGAAACAGTTTAATATAAAGTTCCCTCAATCAACAGGATGAGCTAGTTTGTCTAACTCGCTATCTATCTCAAGTCTGTAGTCTTTTTCAAGCTTTAAATAAAATAAAAATAACATAGAAAGAGCACAAAAATTTGGCAAGATCATAAACAACTAGAGACATAAAAATTATCCCAAAGTAAGAGTAAGTACGTAAATTCTGATGAAATTGAACAAAAACAAGTTGAGATATAAAAATTGAGATCCCAAAGGAAGTGTACGTAAATTCTGAGGAAACTGAACATGAGACAAATAACTCGCAGCTGCATTTCTATTTTCCAGTTAAAACTATGAGTATTGGACGCTATAACTAAAGGTGATGACTAACCTGAACAGTGACACTATTCACATTTTGCTTTCTTCCCAACTGCCCATTGATGCTATTCTTAGAAAAGAAATCAAAGGATCCACCAACAATTGGTACGCCAAAATTATCATGATTGCCTCTGATATCATAGAAAATGCTCTTGTCAAGTCCACTCCTTTTTATAACATCATGCATTATATTCCAGTATTCCATCCACTCCACCTCATTTTGCTTCATAGTTAGCAAGTCCTTGCTTTTCCCATCTGTTAAAGAGAATAATGAACTAATCTACTGAGAACCATCCAATAATCCATGCGATGATCAAAGGTGATTCAGATCATTATACACTTATCATATTCAGACAAAAGATGAAAATGAGAAAAGAAAAGGGAAAAAAAGGAGAAAAGGAGAGAGAAATAATTCATTATACTAAAATGTAAGAATAAGCATGCAAGAACCTAGACCCTGCACCATAATAGTAGCTCACGAAAGGTAAAACAACAAGTCTCTTTAAATTATAATGTTGGACTTTGTCTCGTCAATCAGATCATGTCCAAAATCCTTAAATTTTTTATGGTTCTAAAATCTCAGCATGGAAATCAATGATTCTGGACAAGATCAGAACCTCTTTCATGCGCATGGACTTGAAAATCCAGGAAGCATAAAATTTCAAGAAAAGTAGAGAAACAGAAAGGTAAGAAACCATATAGTTTAAGAGTGAAGCAAGCAAAGGTAAACCAAGCAAGTCAGTAAGTGAACATAAGCATACCTTGTTTGGGTAAATAAAGTTATATAAAAGCTATATAAAAGAAGACCAAAAAAAGGGATATATTAGAAGAGTATAACATAATTTTTGCTAAGTATAATTTGTTGATAAAATACAACGAAGAAAATGAGGGTGCAACAGAAATAACAGAGAGTATAAGGGAGAGAACACAGATAATTTTCGCATTATATATTCTCCAGCATTCCCATAATCCATAAAACATAGGAGGATGTTTTCCAGCTGGGAGGAGATAAAACTTTTCACAAGTAGAGCTCTAATAATTCATTGGTACGCCAAAATTAACATGAAAATTTTAACAATCGATTGCATCACTATTGTTCATGGACCAAGTAGCAGCACACTCCTCTAGTCCTCCATAATTTTACACACTTCCATTTTACATGAAAAACACATTGGACTAATCCAGATCAATAATGCCACCTTAACGGGAGAATTCATTCTCAAAAAAAAAAAAACGGGAGAATTCAAAAGAAACCCACAATTTACTAGATCATCTTTTCACATAAATCAATCACAAGCCCGAATTTTCAAGAAACTATACATATGTCTTCTAAATTGTAATCCAATTTTTACACACATAAATACACAAATCTCAGCTAAGAAAAAAAAAATGAAATTCATAAATACCCAAGAAACCATAATCCATAATTAATAACCATATATACATTTTATCAAATCCCATTTTAACATACATTAATCCCAAAAAACCAATAACGAACAGTTTTACAGAAGAGTCGGAGAAGGATTGAAAGAAACCTGTGAGATCACCAGTGATAAGGACAAGAGAAGGGTTGATCATTGAAAGAGCTGGGCCCACAATTCTCTTGAAATCAGAAGCTCTATCAGGATGATGAACACTGAAATGAAGATCAGAGAGTTGCACCGCCCAAATCACATGCTCTGGCCCTTCTCTCACTTGTATCACTCTTCTTTCATTGGCTTTTTCTGTAGTTTCTGCATGCCAAATGGGAGCTGTAATGAACAGCAACAGAAGGAAAATGAGATTTTTCATTTGTTGCCTGAAAGTACTACGATATTGAATTTCTGTTGAGGGAAAGGGCGTAAGAAAGAAATTCAGTTTTAAATAAGCAGAACGTAATTTACAGTAAAGTCCTTTTATTTGCTGTAAAATCAAATTAGACAATAATTTGCAAAATCCATTATTTATGGTGAAATTTCATAGCTTGTAAAATTATATATTTAATTATTTAATAGATAAATATCATATCACTTGGGTCTTGTAAAGGAAACAAAAAGTATAAACTTCTTAGTCCTCCTATCTTTTGTCTTCTTCATTAGTTACCCGCATTCTTTCTATTCTAACTTAATGTCGAAAGATTTACACAATTAATGCTAATACTTATTTTTTTTTAATTACATAGACTAATGCTCATATTATAACTCATATTATATGAGACTAATACTGATATTTAAAATCAGACAATTAATGCTAATACTTACTGTTAAGAAAATTTAGTCTTGAGATGGCAAATATAGATCAAATAAATCAATACAGTAAACACAATACTATTAATCAGTATGTAATTAAAGAATCTGAACAAGTTAGAAACTGAAATTACTATTAATCTCTTTATGATAGCTGTAAATAGCAGTCATGATTTCGCAGAGACGTATAGAAATAAATAATTAAACAATCCCAATGATTTTAACGCATATATATATAAATAAATAATAAACGGAAAAGTAAGCATTAAAATTGGATTTAAAGTAAAACCGTAAAACAGCCAACGAAATCAGCAAGAACGATCGCGGACAGACCTTGAGAAACAAAGCGTATAAAGAAGCAACAACGATCTTGGAATTGGAATCCCGAACTGCAAACAGCGAACAGCAACTAGCAAATCATGCAAACAGCAAAAAGCGAACTACAAACTAGCGAACAGGGAACAGAAGAGAAACCCGAGGCCTGCGACTGTAGTGTCCTTAAAACAGATTGACTGCCTACTTTGTGCTTTAAGATAATCCGGTCTCTGTTTCCCAGGATACAAAAGGAACGAATTTTGTCGTTAGCACGAACACGAAATTCCGGCGAACCACAACAGTGTTCAACTCTCTCAAAATGGACGACAAGAACAGAGGAGAAAAGAAAAACGTAAGCGTGTGGCTGTTTTATTGGTTTGCATAAAATTCGTTTTATTTTCTGTGTCTAAAACGAATGGAAAGCTGTCCTTTTATGGTGAAGGATTTGTAACCCTAGCTTGCAAAAATAAATTTCAAAATTAAAAGGAGTAAAAAACGGCCCATGCGAGCCTAAGTGATTTGGGCCGACATTCGTGGCGCGCACACAAGTTCAGCAAAATTGAGCCGATTTTGGGTCCATGATTTGCACCACCTTTGCGCAGGCGCGCGTAGGAGAGCCTCTATCCTATATATTCTTGAATACCTATATGTGTGTAAACATATATAAACTCAAATTCAAAGACTTATTTTTCCTATGTGGGATAAGTTCATTTTATTTTAATTTTTTAACATCAATGGTGTATATTTGTGAGATAATTTCTCATTCACATGACCATCATTTTGAGTATATGATATACCAAATCGAAGTGTTCACGGAGTACTTTCTAAAACCTCCACAACCTTTTACTTACGCTAAGTGGGTCCCACTTAAAATATGGCCTAAATATAGCTTACTAAAAGCTATATTTTCCAACACTTACTAGGTGTACTTGAATTTGCATATTTGTTTTCAAGATAAGGGATTAAAATCTTGATTCAAAATTTGTTTGACAGTTATGAGGTGCATTTTTTCTATTCTAACTTAAGTGTTGGAAGGTTTATGCCGGTTAATGCTAACCGCATTAACCGCTGCTCTTGATCTTATGTATTTGTTTCTAAGATACGGGTTAAAATTTTGATCCAAAGTTTGTTTGATTGTGTTATGAGGTGCTCGTAAGGTTCTCTTCTGGAAATTTAAATGGCAATTTTAAAGCACGTTTAATTAGTTAGTTATTTGATAAAAATATATGGAGGGTGAACACTCCATTAGTGCAACATGTAATGACATTGAAAAATTGAAGGTATACGTATGTGCATATGCATGTTGTTAATATAAAGGTATATTATTTACATGATTTATCTCGTTGCAAATGCCTTATTATTAGCACGCTTTAGTCTTCTAGTGAATTTCGAAAGTCCATTATTAGTTCAGCTTGAACTAAGGGTAGTGTTATATACTATGAAGTGCCCCAACATTTTCAAATATTCTATTACTTTAAGAGAAAATCGCAATATTTTACGCACTCGTTTCAGCTTGATTTGAGAGGGGGTGATGACTATCAATATCACCTTATTCTGATGATACGGAACATTCTTGTGTTTATTGAGGACCTTATGCAATAATTCCATTAATAATGTGTCTAATGATAACTTATTTGTGCTTAAAACTTGGGAAGAATGACCTTAAGTCCATAATATTTCTCATTGTTACCATTTAGGTTCCTAATTTTTGTTTTTTGTTTTTTGTTTTCAATTACCATTACATCTTTGATGTCATTATTTTCACGTTCGAACTTATGAATTTATGAGTGATAACTTTAATGTTTGGCTGTTTGAAGGTCTATGAATTTAGGTATAGGCATGCTGCGCCAATTGAAAAAGCAAAAAAAAGCTTTAGAAGTGGATAACTTTTTATGTCGAATTTCAATCTGGGTTTGTTTTAAACCACACAAATGTATTATTAAATGGTAAATATGGCATTTTAACATATGCGAAACTCTTTTTACGTTTTGATAAATACATCATATTAGATAAATATTTTTTCTTTTGACAAATACATCATATCAAAAAAATATTTTTTTGGTTACATTTTAGAAATGTAATGGGTAATTAAAAAAAAAAGTAGAGATCTAAATAATAAAAATGAGAAATATTAGGGACCAAATTCTCTTTATCCCTAAGTAGATGCATTTTTCTGTTTTGTACACGTCGTTTATTGCATGAATAGTCTTGTTTATTGAATATTATAATTAGGAAGTTTTCCAATTTAAATGTGAAATACATATGAAAGCAGCAAAAAGTTGTGGCGGCAATTTACAAAACGGTGTGTTTTAGATGTTTAAGGGTAGCCTTACAAAGCGCCAGGCCCGGCACCAATTGGAAAAGTGAAAAAACTTTAGACGTCGATAACTTTGTGCTCGGAAGTCCGATTGAGGCGATTTTTTTTTTTTAAACCGCTTAATTTTTTGTGACGAATGCGGTGGTCAAGCTCCGAAGGAGCTTGGGGGTGTTTTTCGACGCTTAATTTTGCGGACGAAGGAATTCCACGGCGGCCGAGCCGATGCAAGCGTTAAGTAGATTTGTCGCGCACAGGCTGATGGGTGCGACCATACCAGCACTAATGCACCGGATCCCATCAGAACTCCGCAGTTAAGCGTGCTTGGGCGAGAGCAGTACTAAGATGGGTGACCTCTTGGGAAGTCCTCGTGTTGCACCCCTCTTTTTATTTTCCGGTCGGTCGGATGTTTTCCGAGGCCGATCCCATTTATTTTTCGCGATTGTACCCTCACCTGCGCGGGCCTCCGGGGATCCTCGGAGCCGCCGGGAAAGGAAAAAAGCAGCCCGGACGAAGGAGCTTGGGGGTGTTTTTCGACGCTTAATTTTGCGTTTTTTCATATATTTTAATACATTTTTAAGATTACCATTGCTTAACCATAAACTTTTGTGAGCTTAAGACTATTTAATTTGGCTTCGACCGCAAAAATAATCAACTTTCATGTCAAACTGCGATGCGAAAACGACAATTTTTAAATTTGGAATTTGTTAGCATCATCAACTTTGTGCTCATAAAAATATTTGTGCACAAAACAATTAAACAATTCTTGCGCACCAGCCCGGACGAAGGAATTCCACGGCGGCCGAGCCGATGCAAGCGTTAAGTAGATTTGTCGCGCACAGGCTGATGGGTGCGACCATACCAGCACTAATGCACCGGATCCCATCAGAACTCCGCAGTTAAGCGTGCTTGGGCGAGAGCAGTACTAAGATGGGTGACCTCTTGGGAAGTCCTCGTGTTGCACCCCTCTTTTTATTTTCCGGTCGGTCGGATGTTTTCCGAGGCCGATCCCATTTATTTTTCGCGATTGTACCCTCACCTGCGCGGGCCTCCGGGGATCCTCGGAGCCGCCGGGAAAGGAAAAAACGGCCGGACGAAGGAATTCCACGGCGGCAGAGCCGATGCAAGCGTTAAGTAGATTTGTCGCGCACAGGCTGATGGGTGCGACCATACCGGCACTAATGCACCGGATCCCATCGAACTCGCGATTAAGCGTGCTTGGGCGAGAGCGATGCTAAGATGGGTGACCTCTTGGGAAGTCCTCGTGTTGCACCACTCTTTTTATTTTAAATTCGGTCGGATGTTTTCGAGAGCCGATCCCATTTATTTTTCGCGATTGTACGCTCGCTGCGCGGGCCTCGGGATCTTCGGAGCCGCGGGAAAGGAAAAAAACGGCCGGACGAAGGAATTCCACGGCGGCGGCGAGCCGTGCAAGCGTTAAGTAGATTTGTCGCGCACGGGTGATGGGTGCGACCATACCGGCACTAATGCACCGGATCCCATCGAACTCCGCGATTAAGCGTGCTTGGGCGAGAGCGATGCTAAGATGGGTGACCTCTTGGGAAGTCCTCGTGTTGCACCCCTCTTTTTATTTCCGGTCGGCCGGATGTTTGACGAGGCCGATCCCATTTATTTTTCGCGATTGTACCCTCACTGCGCGGGCCTCACGGATCTCGGAGCGCGGGAAAAGAAAAAAACGGCCGGACGAAGGAATTCCACGGCGGCGGCCGTGCAAGCGTTAAGTAGATTTGTCGCGCACGGGTGATGGGTGCGACCATACCGGCACTAATGCACCGGATCCCATCGAACTCGCGATTAAGCGTGCTTGGGCGAGAGCGATGCTAAGATGGGTGACCTCTTGGGAAGTCCTCGTGTTGCACCCCTCTTTTTATTTTCGGTCGGTCGGATGTTTTTCGAGCCGATCCCATTTATTTTTCGCGATTGTACGCTCGCTGCGCGGGCCTCGTGGATCTTCGGAGCGCGGGAAAGGAAAAAAACGGCCGGACGAAGGAATTCCACGGCGGCGAGCCGTGCAAGCGTTAAGTAGATTTGTCGCGCACAGGCTGATGGGTGCGACCATACCGGCACTAATGCCGGATTCCATCAGAACTCCGCTGTTAAGCGTGCTTGCGCGAGAGCAGTACTAAGATGGGTGACATCTTGGGAAGTCCTCGTGTTGCACCCCTCTTTTTATTTTCGGTCGGTCGGATGTTTTCGAGGCCGATCCCATTTATTTTTCGCGATGTGTACGCTCACTGCGCGGGCCTCGGGATCTTCGGAGCGCGCGGGGAAAAGAAAAAAACGGCCGGACGAAGGAATTCCACGGCGGCCGAGCCGATGCAAGCGTTAAGTAGATTTGTCGTGCACACGCTGATGGGTGCGACCATACCGGCACTAATGCACCGGATCCCATCAGAACTCCGCAGTTAAGCGTGCTTGGACGAGAGCAGTACTAAGATGGGCGACCTCTTGGGAAGTCCTCGTGTTGCGCCGCTCTTTTTATTTTCCGGTCGGTCGGATGTTTTCCGAGGCCGATCCCTTTTATTTTTCGCGATCGTACGCTCACCTGCGCAGGCCTCGTGGATCTCGGAGCGCGGGAAAAAAAAACGGCCGGACGAAGGAATTCCACGGCGGCGAGCCGTGCAAGCGTTAAGTAGATTTGTCGCGCACGGGTGATGGGTGCGACCATACCTGCACTAATGCACCGGATCCCATCAGAACTCCGCAGTTAAGCGTGCTTGGGCGAGTCGGCCTAAGATGTGTGACCTCTTGGGAAGTCCACGAGTTGCACCCCTCTTTTTTTTTTTTCGGTCGGTCGGATGTTTTCGAGCCGATCCCATTTATTTTTCGCGATTGTACGCTCACTGCGCGGGCCTCGTGGATCTCGGAGCGCGGGAAAGAAAAAACGGCCGGACGAAGGAATTCCACGGCGGCGAGCCGTGCAAGCGTTAAGTAGATTTGTCGCGCACGGGTGATGGGTGCGACCATACCGGCACTAATGCACCGGATCCCATCGAACTCCGCGATTAAGCGTGCTTGGGCGAGAGCGATGCTAAGATGGGTGACCTCTTGATGCTAAGATGGGTGACCTCTTGGGAAGTCCTCGTGTTGCACCCCTCTTTTTTTTTTCGGTCGGTCGGATGTTTTCGAGGCGATCCCTTTTATTTTTCGCGATTGTACGCTCGCTGCGCGGGCCTCCGGGATCCTCGGGAGCGCGGGAAAGGAAAAAACGGCCGGACGAAGGAATTCCACGGCGGCGAGCCGATGCAAGCGTTAAGTAGATTTGTCGCGCACGGGTGATGGGTGCGACCATACCGGCACTAATGCCGGATCCCATCGAACTCCGCGATTAAGCGTGCTTGGGCGAGAAGCGATGCTAAGATGGGTGACCTCTTGGGAAGTCCTCGTGTTGCACCCTCTTTTTATTTTTCGGTCGGTCGGATGTTTTCGGAGCCGATCCCATTTATTTTTCGCGATTGTACGCTCACTGCGCGGGCCTCGGGATCTCGGAGCGCGGGAAAAGGAAAAAACGGCCGGACGAAGGAATTCCACGGCGGCGGCCGTGCAAGCGTTAAGTAGATTTGTCGCGCACGGGTGATGGGTGCGACCATACAGCACTAATGCACCGGATCCCGTGCTTAACGCGATTAAGCGTGCTTGGCGAGAGCAGTACTAAGATGGGTGACCTCTTGGGAAGTCCTCGTGTTGCACCCCTCTTTTTATTTTCCGGTCGGTCGGATGTTTTAACGACGATTTTTATTTTCGCGATTGTACGCTCGCTGCGCGGGCCCTCGAGGATCTTCGGAGCGCAATTAAACAAAAAGAAAAAACGGCCGGACGAAGGAATTCCACGGCGGCGGCGAGCGTGCAAGCGTTAAGTAGATTTGTCGCGCACGGGTGATGGGTGCGACCATACCAGCACTAATGCCGGATCCCATCGAACTCCGCGATTAAGCGTGCTTGGGCGAGAGCGATGCTAAGATGGGTGACCTCTTGGGAAGTCCTCGTGTTGCACCCCTCTTTTTATTTTCCGGTCGGTAGGATGTTTTCCGAGGCCGATCCCTTTTATTTTTCGCGATTGTACGCTCACCTGCGCGGGCCTCCGGGGATCTTCGGAGCCGCCGGGAAAGGGAAAAAGCAGCCCGGACGAAGGAATTCCACGGTGGCCGAGCCGATGTAAGCGTTAAGTAGATTTGTTGCGCACAGGCTGATGGGTGCGACCATACCAGCACTAATGCACCGGATCCCATTAGAACTCCGCAGTTAAGCGTGCTTCCGCGAGAGCGGTACTAAGATGGGTGACCTCTTGGGAAGTCCTCGTGTTGCACCCCTCTTTTTATTTTCCGGTCGGTCGGATGTTTTCCGAGGCCGATCCCTTTTATTTTTCGCGATTGTACGCTCACCTGCGCGGGCCTCCGGGGATCTTCGGAGCGCGGGAAAGGAAAAACGGCCGGACGAAGGAATTCCACGGCGGCGAGCCGTGCAAGCGTTAAGTAGATTTGTCGCGCACGGGTGATGGGTGCGACCCTACCAGCACTAATTCACCAGATCCCATTAGAACTCCGTAGTTAAGCGTGCTTGGTCGAGAGCAGTACTAAGATGGGTGACCTCTTGGGAAGTCCTCGTGTTGCACCCCTCTTTTTATTTTTCGGTCGGTCGGATGTTTTCAGAGGACGATCCCTTTTATTTTTCGCGATGTGTACGCTCGCTGCGCGGGCCTCGTGGGATCTCGGAGCCGCGGGAAAGGAAAAAAACGGCCGGACGAAGGAATTCTACGGCGGCAGAGCCGATGCACGCGTTTAGTAGATTTGTCGTGCACAGGCTTATGGGTGCAACCGTACCAGCACTAATGCACCGGATCCCATCAGAACTCCGCAGTTTAGCGTGCTTGGGCGAGGGCAGTACTAAGATGGGTGACCTCTTGGGAAGTCCTCGTGTTGCACCCCTCTTTTTCTTTTCCGGTTGGTCGGATGTTTTCTGCGGACGATCCCTCTATTTTTCGCGATTTACGCTCGCTGCGCGGGTCTCTCGGATGTTTCGTTCGAGCGACGAAGGAATTTGGGTTTTTTTGACGCTTAATTTTGCGACCTCTTTTTCATATATTTTAATACATTTTTAAGATTCGCATTGCTCGCGCTCGCTGCGCGCGGGCCTCATGGGGATCCTCGGAGCGCGAAGGAAAGGCCGAAATTTAAACGACGGCCGGACGAAGGAATTCCACGGTGGCCGAGCCGATGCAAGCGTTAAGTAGATTTGTCGCGCACAGGCTGATGGGTGCGACCATACCAGCACTAATGCACCGGATCCCATCAGAACTCCGCAGTTAAGCGTGCTTGGGCGGGAGCAGTACTAAGATGGGTGACCTCTTGGGAAGTCCTCGTGTTGCACCCCTCTTTTTATTTTCCGGTCGGTCGGATGTTTTCCGAGGCCGATCCCATTTATTTTTCGCGATTGTACGCTCACTGCGCGGGCCTCGTGGATCTCGGAGCGCGGGAAAGAAAAAAACGGCCGGACGAAAGGAATTCCACGGCGGCGAGCCGTGCAAGCGTTAAGTAGATTTGTCGCGCACGGGTGATGGGTGCGACCATACCGGCACTAATAATGCCGGATCCCATCGAACTCGCGATTAAGCGTGCTTCCGCGAGAGCGTTACTAAGATGGGTGACCTTTTGGGAAGTCCTCGTGTTGCACCCCTCTTTTTATTTTCCGGTCGGTCGGATGTTTTCCGAGGCCGATCCCTTTTATTTTTCGCGATTGTACGCTCACCTATGCGGGCCTCCGGGGATCTTCGGAGCGCGGGAAAGGAAAAAACGGCCGGACGAAGGAATTCCACGGCGGCGAGGCCGTGCAAGCGTTAAGTAGATTTGTCGCGCACGGGGTGATGGGTGCGACCATACCGGCACTAATGCCGGATCCCATCGAGAACTCCGCGATTAAGCGTGCTTGGGCGAGAGCGATGCTAAGATGGGTGACCTCTTGGGAAGTCCTCGTGTTGCACCCCTCTTTTTATTTTCGGTCGGTCGGATGTTTTTCGAGCCGATCCCATTTATTTTTCGCGATTGTACGCTCGCTGCGCGCGGGCCTCGGGATCTTCGGAGCGCGGGAAAGAAGGAAAAACGGCCGGACGAAGGAATTCCACGGCGGCGGCCGTGCAAGCGTTAAGTAGATTTGTCGCGCACGGGTGATGGGTGCGACCATACCGGCACTAATGCCGGATCCCATCGAACTCCGCGATTAAGCGTGCTTGGGCGAAGCGATGCTAAGATGGGTGACCTCTTGGGAAGTCCTCGTGTTGCACACCTCTTTTTATTTTTTGGTCGGTCGGATGTTTTCCGAGGCCGATCCCTTTTATTTTTCGCGATTGTACGCTCACTGCGCGGGCCTCGTGGATCTTCGGAGCGCGGGAAAGGAAAAAAACGGCCGGACGAAGGAATTCCACGGCGGCGAGCCGTGCAAGCGTTAAGTAGATTTGTCGCGCACGGGTGATGGGTGCGACCATACAGCACTAATGCACCGGATCCCATCAGAACTCCGCAGTTAATAGTGCTTGGGCGAGAGCAGTACTAAGCTGGGTGACCTCTTTGGAAGTCCTCGTGTTGCACCCCTCTTTTTATTTTCGGTCGGTCGGATGTTTTCGAGCCGATCCCTTTTATTTTTCGCGATTGTACGCTCACTGCGCGGGCCTCGGGATCTTCGGAGCCGCGGGAAAGGAAAAACGGCCGGACGAAGGAATTCCACGGCGGCGAGCCGTGCAAGCGTTAAGTAGATTTGTCGCGCACGGGTGATGGGTGCGACCATACCGCACTAATGCCGGATCCCATCGAACTCCGCGATTAAGCGTGCTTGGGCGAGACGATGCTAAGATGGGTGACCTCTTGGGAAGTCCTCGTGTTGCACCCCTCTTTTTATTTTCGGTCGGTCGGATGTTTTCGAGCCGATCCAATTTTTATTTTTCGCGATTGTACGCTCGCTGCGCGGGCCTCGTGGATCTTCGGAGCGCGGGAAAAAGGAAAAACGGCCGGACGAAGGAATTCCACACGGCGGCGGCGGCCGTGCAAGCGTTAAGTAGATTTGTCGCGCACGGGTGATGGGTGCGACCATACCAGCACTAATGCCGGATCCCATCGAACTCCGCGATTAAGCGTGCTTGGGCGAGACGATGCTAAGATGGGTGACCTCTTGGGAAGTCCTCGTGTTGCACCCCTCTTTTTATTTTTCGGTCGGTCGGATGTTTTTCGAGCCGATCCCTTTTATTTTTCGCGATTGTACGCTCACTGCGCGGGCCTCGTGGATCTCGGAGCGCCGGGAAAGAAAAAACGGCCGGACGAAGGAATTCCACGGCGGCGGCCGTGCAAGCGTTAAGTAGATTTGTCGCGCACGGGTGATGGGTGCGACCATACCGGCACTAATGCACGGATCCCATCGAACTCCGCGATTAAGCGTGCTTGGGCGAAACGATGCTAAGATGGGTGACATCTTGGGAAGTCCTCGTGTTGCACCCCTCTTTTTATTTTCGGTCGGTCGGATGTTTTTCGATCGCGATCCATTTTATTGTTCGCGATTGTACGCTCTCGCTGCGCGGGCCTCGCGGATCTCGGAGGCGCGGGGAAAAAAAACGACCGGACGAAGGAATTCCACGGCGGCCGAGCCGATGCAAGCGTTAAGTAGATTTGTCGCGCACAGGCTGATGGGTGCGATCATACCGGCACTAATGCACCGGATCCCATCAGAACTCCGCAGTTAAGCGTGCTTGGGCGAGAGCAGTACTAAGATGGGTGACCTCTTGGGAAGTCCTCGTGTTGCACCCCTTTTTTTATATTTCGGTCGGTCGGATGTTTTCGAGGCCGATCCCATTTATTTTTCGCGATTGTACGCTCGCTGCGCGCGGGCCTCCGTGGATCTCGGAGCGCGGGAAAGGAAAAAAAACGGCCGGACGAAGGAATTCCACGGCGGCGGCCGTCATTCAGCGTTAAGTAGATTTGTCGCGCACGGGTGATGGGTGCGACCATACCGACACTAATGCGGATCCCATCGAACTCGCGATTAAGCGTGCTTGGGCGAGACGATGCTAAGATGGGTGACCTCTTGGGAAGTCCTCGTGTTGCACCCTCTTTTTATTTTAAATTCGGTCGGATGTTTTCGATCGATCCTTTTATTTTTCGCGATCGTACGCTCGCGCTGCGTACGCTCACTGCGCGGGCCTCGGGGATCTCGGAGCGCGGGAAAGGAAAAAACGGCCGGACGAAGGAATTCCACGGCGGCGAGCCGTGCAAGCGTTAAGTAGATTTGTCGCGCACGGGTGATGGGTGCGACCATACCGGCACTAATGCCGGATCCCATCGAACTCCGCGATTAAGCGTGCTTGGGCGAGAGCGATGCTAAGATGGGTGACCTCTTGGGAAGTCCTCGTGTTGCACCCCTCTTTTTATTTTTCGGTCGGTCGGATGTTTCGAGAGCCGATCCCTTTTATTTTTCGCGATTGTACGCTCACTGCGCGGGCCTCGGGATCTTCGGAGCGCGGGAAAGGAAAAAAACGGCCGGACGAAGGAATTCCACGGCGGCGGCGAGCCGTGCAAGCGTTAAGTAGATTTGTCGCGCACGGGTGATGGGTGCGACCATACAGCACTAATGCCGGATCCCATCGAACTCCGCGATTAAGCGTGCTTGGGCGAGAGCGATGCTAAGATGGGTGACCTCTTGGGAAGTCCTCGTGTTGCGCCGCTCTTTTTATTTTTCGGTCGGTCGGATGTTTTTCGAGGCGATCCCTTTTATTTTTCGCGATTGTACGCTCACTGCGCGGGCCTCTCGTGGATCTTCGGAGCGCGGGAAAGGAAAAAACGGCCGGACGAAGGAATTCCACGGCGGCGAGCCGTGCAAGCGTTAAGTAGATTTGTCGCGCACGGGTGATGGGTGCGACCATACCGGCACTAATAATGCCGGATCCCATCGAACTCCGCGATTAAGCGTGCTTGGGCGAGAGCGATGCTAAGATGGGTGACCTCTTGGGAAGTCCTCGTGTTGCACCCCTCTTTTTATTTTCGGTCGGTCGGATGTTTTCGCGATCGATTTTATATTTTCGCGATTGTACGCTCGCTGCGCGGGCCTCGGGATCTTCGGAGCCGCGGAAAGGAAAAAAAAACGGCCGGACGAAGGAATTCCACGGCGGCGAGCCGTGCAAGCGTTAAGTAGATTTGTCGCGCACGGGTGATGGGTGCGACCATACCAGCACTAATGCCGGATCCCATCGAACTCCGCGATTAAGCGTGCTTGGCGAGAGCGATGCTAAGATGGGTGACCTCTTGGGAAGTCCTCGTGTTGCACCCCTCTTTTTATTTTTCGGTCGGTCAGATTTTTTCCGCGGCCAATCCCTTTATTTTTCGTGATTGTTCGCTCGCTGCGCGGGCCTCGTGGATCTTCGGAGCGCGGGAAAAGAAAAAAAACGGCCGGACGAAGGAATTCCACGGCGGCGGCGAGCCGTGCAAGCGTTAAGTAGATTTGTCGCGCACGGGTGATGGGTGCGACCATACCGGCACTAATGCACGGATCCCATCGAACTCGCGATTAAGCGTGCTTGGGCGAGAGCAGTACTAAGATGGGTGACCTCTTGGGAAGTCCTCGTGTTGCACCCCTCTTTTTATTTTACGGTCGGTCGGATGTTTTCGAGCCGATCCCTTTTATTTTTCGCGATTGTACGCTCACTGCGCGGGCCTCGTGGATCTTCGGAGGCGCGGGAAAAGAAAAAACGGCCGGACGAAGGAATTCCACGGCGGCGAGCCGTGCAAGCGTTAAGTAGATTTGTCGTGCACGGGTGATGGGTGCGACCATACCGGCACTAATGCCGGATCCCATCGAACTCCGCGATTAAGCGTGCTTGGGCGAGAAGCGATGCTAAGATGGGTGACCTCTTGGGAAGTCCTCGTGTTGCACCCCTCTTTTTATTTTTCGGTCGGTCGGATGTTTTCGAGAGCCGATCCCATTTTTATTTTTCGCGATTGTACGCTCGCTGCGCGGGCCTCTCGGGATCTCGGAGCGCGGGGGAAAGGAAAAAACGGCCGGACGAAGGAATTCCACGGCGGCGAGCCGTGCAAGCGTTAAGTAGATTTGTCGCGCACGGGTGATGGGTGCGACCATACCGGCACTAATGCACCGGATCCCATCGAACTCGCGATTAAGCGTGCTTGGGCGAGAGCGATGCTAAGATGGGTGACCTCTTGGGAAGTCCTCGTGTTGCACCCTCTTTTTATTTTTCGGTCGGTCGGATGTTTTTCGAGGCCGATCCCTTTTATTTTTCGCGATTGTACGCTCGCTGCGCGGGCCTCGGGGATCTTCGGAGCGCGCGGGAAAGGAAAAAAACGGCCGGACGAAGGAATTCCACGGCGGCGAGCCGTGCAAGCGTTAAGTAGATTTGTCGCGCACGGGTGATGGGTGCGACCATACCGGCACTAATGCCGGATCCCATCGAACTCCGCGATTAAGCGTGCTTGGGCGAGAGCGATGCTAAGATGGGTGACCTCTTGGGAAGTCCTCGTGTTGCACCCCTCTTTTTATTTTCCGGTCGGTCGGATGTTTTCGAGGCGATCCATTTATTTTTCGCGATTGTACGCTCACTGCGCGGGCCTCGCGGGATCTTCGGAGCGCGGGAAAGGAAAAAAACGGCCGGACGAAGGAATTCCACGGCGGCGGCGAGCCGATGCAAGCGTTAAGTAGATTTGTCGCGCACGGGTGATGGGTGCGACCATACCAGCACTAATGCCGGATCCCATCGAACTCGCGATTAAGCGTGCTTGGGCGAAGCGATGCTAAGATGGGTGACCTCTTGGGAAGTCCTCGTGTTGCACCCCTTTTTCTTTTTATTTTTCGGTCGGTCGGATGTTTTTCGAGGCCGATCCCTTTTATTTTTCGCGATTGTACGCTCACTGCGCGGGCCTCGTGGATCTTCGGAGCGCGCGGGAAAGGAAAAAACGGCCGGACGAAGGAATTCCACGGCGGCGAGCCGATGCAAGCGTTAAGTAGATTTGTCGCGCACGGGTGATGGGTGCGACCATACCGGCACTAATGCCGGATCCCGTCGAACTCCGCGATTAAGCGTGCTTGGGCGAGAGCGATGCTAAGATGGGTGACCTCTTGGGAAGTCCTCGTGTTGCACCCCTCTTTTTATTTTTTCGGTCGGTCGGATGTTTCGAGGCCGATCCCTTTTATTTTTCGCGATCGTACGCTCGCACTGCGCGGGCCTCGTGGATCTTCGGAGCCGCGGGAAAAGGAAAAAACGGCCGGACGAAGGAATTCCACGGCGGCGAGCCGTGCAAGCGTTAAGTAGATTTGTCGCGCACGGGTGATGGGTGCGACCATACCGGCACTAATGCACCGGATCCCATCGAACTCGCGATTAAGCGTGCTTGGGCGAGAGCGATGCTAAGATGGGTGACCTCTTGGGAAGTCCTCGTGTTGCACCCCTCTTTTTATTTTCGGTCGGTCGGATGTTTTCGAGAGCCGATCCCTTATTTTTCGCGATTGTACGCTCGCTGCGCGGGCCTCGTGGATCTTCGGAGCGCGGGAAAGGAAAAACGGCCGGACGAAGGAATTCCACGGCGGCGAGCCGTGCAAGCGTTAAGTAGATTTGTCGCGCCCGGGGTGATGGGTGCGACCATACCGGCACTAATGCCGGATCCCATCGAACTCCGCGATTAAGCGTGCTTGGGCGAGACGATGCTAAGATGGGTGACCTCTTGGGAAGTCCTCGTGTTGCACCCCTCTTTATATTTTCCGGTCGGTCGGATGTTTTTCGAGGCCGATCCCTTTTATTTTTCGCGATTGTACGCTCGCACTGCGCGGGCCTCGTGGATCTTCGGAGCGCGGGGAAAGGAAAAACGGCCGGACGAAGGAATTCCACGGCGGCGAGCCGTACAAGCGTTAAGTAGATTTGTCGCGCACGGGTGATGGGTGCGACCATACCGCACTAATGCCGGATCCCATCGAACTCCGCGATTAAGCGTGCTTGGGCGAGAGCGATGCTAAGATGGGTGACCTCTTGGGAAGTCCTCGTGTTGCACCCCTCTTTTTATTTTTTTCGGTCGGTCGGATGTTTCGAGGCCGATCCTTTTATTTTTCGCGATTGTACGCTCACTGCGCGGGCCTCGCGTGGATCTTCGGAGCGCGCGGGAAAAGGAAAAAAACGGCCGGACGAAGGAATTCCACGGCGGCGAGCCGTGCAAGCGTTAAGTAGATTTGTCGTGCACGGGTGATGGGTGCGACCATACCAGCACTAATGCCGGATCCCGTCGAACTCCGCGATTAAGCGTGC
Source organism: Clausena lansium (assembly GCA_030449835.1). NCBI lineage: Eukaryota > Viridiplantae > Streptophyta > Magnoliopsida > Sapindales > Rutaceae > Clausena > Clausena lansium. Next base: position 132,952 of record JASUUF010000378.1, read on the forward strand.
TTGGGCGAGAGCGATGCTAAGATGGGTGACCTCTTGGGAAGTCCTCGTGTTGCACCCCTCTTTTTATTTTTCGGTCGGTCGGATGTTTTTCGAGGCGATCCCTTTTATTTTTCGCGATTGTACGCTCGCTGCGCGGGCCTCGTGGATCTTCGGAGCGCGGGAAAAAAAAAACGGCCGGACGAAGGAATTCCACGGCGGCGGCGAGCCGTGCAAGCGTTAAGTAGATTTGTCGTGCACGGGTGATGGGTGCGACCATACCGGCACTAATAATGCCGGATCCCATCGAACTCCGCGATTAAGCGTGCTTGGGCGAGAGCGATGCTAAGATGGGTGACCTCTTGGGAAGTCCTCGTGTTGCACCCCTCTTTTTATTTTCGGTCGGTCGGATGTTTTCGAGAGCCGATCCCTTTTATTTTTCGCGATTGTACGCTCGCTGCGCGGGCCTCGGGATCTTCGGAGCGCGGGAAAAGAAAAAAACGGCCGGACGAAGGAATTCCACGGCGGCGAGCCGTGCAAGCGTTAAGTAGATTTGTCGCGCACGGGTGATGGGTGCGACCATACCGGCACTAATGCCGGATCCCATCGAACTCCGCGATTAAGCGTGCTTGGGCGAGAGCGATGCTAAGATGGGTGACCTCTTGGGAAGTCCTCGTGTTGCACCCCTCTTTTTATTTTCCGGTCGGTCGGATGTTTTAAAGAGCCGATCGATCATTTATTTTCGCGATTGTACGCTCGCTGCGCGGGCCTCGCGGGATCTTCGGAGCGCGGGAAAGGAAAAAAACGGCCGGACGAAGGAATTCCACGGCGGCGAGCCGTGCAAGCGTTAAGTAGATTTGTCGCGCACGGGTGATGGGTGCGACCATACCGGCACTAATGCCGGATCCCATCGAACTCGCGATTAAGCGTGCTTGGGCGAGAGCGATGCTAAGATGGGTGACCTCTTGGGAAGTCCTCGTGTTGCACCCCTCTTTTTTTTTTTCGGTCGGTCGGATGTTTTCGAGCCGATCCCTTTTATTTTTCGCGATTGTACGCTCACTGCGCGGGCCTCGTGGATCTCGGGAGCGCGCGGGAAAAGAAAAAAACGGCCGGACGAAGGAATTCCACGGCGGCGGCGAGCCGTGCAAGCGTTAAGTAGATTTGTCGCGCACGGGTGATGGGTGCGACCATACCGGCACTAATGCACGGGATCCCATCGAACTCGCGATTAAGCGTGCTTGGGCGAGAGCGATGCTAAGATGGGTGACCTCTTGGGAAGTCCTCGTGTTGCACCCCTCTTTTTATTTTCGGTCGGTCGGATGTTTTCGAGCGAGTCCCTTTTATTTTTTTTCGCGATTGTACGCTCGCTGCGCGGGCCTCGCGGGATCTTCGGAGCGCGGGGAAAGAAAAAACGGCCGGACGAAGGAATTCCACGGCGGCGAGCCGATGCAAGCGTTAAGTAGATTTGTCGCGCACGGGTGATGGGTGCGACCATACCGGCACTAATGCCGGATCCCATCGAACTCCGCGATTAAGCGTGCTTGGGCGAGAGCGATGCTAAGATGGGTGACCTCTTGGGAAGTCCTCGTGTTGCACCCCTCTTTTTATTTTCGGTCGGTCGGATGTTTTCGAGGCCGATCCCTTTTATTTTTCGCGATTGTACGCTCGCTGCGCGGGCCTCGGGATCTTCGGGCGCGCGGAAAGGAAAAAACGGCCGGACGAAGGAATTCCACGGCGGCGGCCGTGCAAGCGTTAAGTAGATTTGTCGTGCACGGGTGATGGGTGCGACCATACCGGCACTAATGCCGGATCCCATCGAACTCGCGATTAAGCGTGCTTTGGCGAGAGCAGTACTAAGATGGGTGACCTCTTGGGAAGTCCTCGTGTTTGCCCTCTTTTTATTTTTCGGTCGGTCGGATGTTTTCGAGGCGATCCCTTTTATTTTTCGCGATTGTACGCTCACTGCGCGGGCCTCGGGGATCTTCGGAGCGCGCGGGAAAGGAAAAAACGGCCGGACGAAGGAATTCCACGGCGGCGAGCCGTGCAAGCGTTAAGTAGATTTGTCGCGCACGGGTGATGGGTGCGACCATACCGGCACTAATGCACCGGATCCCGTCGAACTCCGCGATTAAGCGTGCTTGGGAGAGAGCAGTACTAAGATTGGTGACCTCTTTGGAAGTACTCGTGTTGCACCCCTCTTTTTTTTTATTTTTCGGTCGGTCGGATGTTTTCGAGCCGATCCCATTTATTTTTCGCGATTGTACGCTCACTGCGCGGGCCTCGTCGGGATCTTCGGAGCCGCGGGAAAGAAAAAACGGCCGGACGAAGGAATTCCACGGCGGCGAGCCGTGCAAGCGTTAAGTAGATTTGTCGCGCACGGGTGATGGGTGCGACCATACCGGCACTAATGCCGGATCCCATCGAACTCGCGATTAAGCGTGCTTGGGCGAGAGCGATGCTAAGATGGGTGACCTCTTGGGAAGTCCTCGTGTTGCACCCCTCTTTTTATTTTCGATCGGTCGGTCGGATGTTTTCGAAGCCGATCCCTTTTATTTTTCGCGATTGTACGCTCACTGCGCGGGCCTCGTGGATCTTCGGAGCGCGGGAAAAAAAAAACGACCGGACGAAGGAATTCCACGGCGGCGAGCCGATGCAAGCGTTAAGTAGATTTGTCGCGCACGGGTGATGGGTGCGACCATACCGGCCACTAATGCCGGATCCCATCGAACTCCGCGATTAAGCGTGCTTGGGCGAGCGATGCTAAGATGGGTGACCTCTTGGGAAGTCCTCGTGTTGCACCCCTCTTTTTATTTTTCGGTCAGTCGGATGTTTTTCGAGCCGATCCCATTTTATTTTCGCGATTGTACGCTCGCTGCGCGGGCCTCGTGGATCTTCGGAGCCGCGGGAAAGGAAAAAAACGGCCGGACGAAGGAATTCCACGGCGGCGAGCCGTACAAGCGTTAAGTAGATTTGTCGCGCACGGGTGATGGGTGCGACCATACCGGCACTAATGCCGGATCCCATCGAACTCGCGATTAAGCGTGCTTGGGCGAGAAGCGATGCTAAGATGGGTGACCTCTTGGGAAGTCCTCGTGTTGCACCCCTCTTTTTATTTTTCCGGTCGGTCGGATGTTTTTCGAGGCCGATCCCTTTTATTTTTCGCGATTGTACGCTCGCTGCGCGGCCTCTCGTGGATCTTCGGAGCGCGGGAAAGAAAAAACGGCCGGACGAAGGAATTCCACGGCGGCGGCGAGCCGTGCAAGCGTTAAGTAGATTTGTCGCGCACGGGTGATGGGTGCGACCATACCGGCACTAATGCCGGATCCCGTCGAACTCCGCGATTAAGCGTGCTTGGGCGAGAAGCGATGCTAAGATGGGTGACCTCTTGGGAGGTCCTCGTGTTGCACCCCTCTTTTTATTTTTCGGTCGGTCGGATGTTTTCGAGGCCGATCCCTTTTATTTTTTTCGCGATTGTACGCTCGCTGCGCGGGCCTCGGGATCTTCGGAGCGCGGGAAAGAAAAAAACGGCCGGACGAAGGAATTCCACGGCGGCGAGCCGTGCAAGCGTTAAGTAGATTTGTCGCGCACGGGTGATGGGTGCGACCATACCAGCACTAATGCACCGGATTCCATCAGAACTCCGCAGCTAAGCGTGCTTGCGCGAGAGCAGTACTAAGATGGGTGACCTCTTGGGAAGTCCTCGTGTTGCACCCCTCTTTTTATTTTTCGGTCGGTCGGATGTTTTCCGAGGCCGATCCCTTTTATTTTTCGCAATTGTACGCTCGCCTGTGCGGGCCTCCGGGGATCTTCGGAGCGCGGGGGAAAAGGAAAAAACGGCCGGACGAAGGAATTCCACGGCGGCGAGCCGTGCAAGCGTTAAGTAGATTTGTCGCGCACGGGTGATGGGTGCGACCATACCGGCACTAATGCCGGATCCCATCGAACTCCGCGATTAAGCGTGCTTGGGCGAGAGCGATGCTAAGATGGGTGACCTCTTGGGAAGTCCTCGTGTTGCACCCCTCTTTTTATTTTCCGGGCGGTCGGCTGTTTTCGAGAGCCGATCCCTTTTATTTTTCGCGATTGTACGCTCGCACTGCGCGGGCCTCGTGGATCTTCGGAGCGCGGGAAAAAAAAAAACGGCCGGACGAAGGAATTCCACGGCGGCGAGCCGTACAAGCGTTAAGTAGATTTGTCGCGCACGGGTGATGGGTGCGACCATACCGGCACTAATGCCGGATCCCATCGAACTCCGCGATTAAGCGTGCTTGGGGGGAGCGATGCTAAGATGGGTGACCTCTTGGGAAGTCCTCGTGTTGCACCCCTCTTTTTATTTTTCGGTCAGTCGGATGTTTTCGAGGCCGATCCCTTTTATTTTTCGCGATCGTACGCTCGCTGCGCGGGCCTCTCGTGGATCTTCGGAGCGCGCGGGAAAGAAAAAAACGGCCGGACGAAGGAATTCCACGGTGGCCGAGCCGATGCAAGCGTTAAGTAGATTTGTCGCGCACATACTGATGGGTGCGACCATACCAGCACTAATGCACCGGATTCCATCAGAACTCCGCAGTTAAGCGTGCTTGAGCGAGAGCAGTACTAAGATGGGTGACCTCTTTGGAAGTCCTCGTGTTGCACCCCTTTTTTTATTTTCCGGTCGGTCGGATGTTTTCCGAGGCCGATCCCTTTTATTTTTCGCGATTGTACGCTCGCCTGTGCGGGCCTCCGGGGATCTTCGGAGCGCGGGAAAAGAAAAAAACGGCCGGACGAAGGAATTCCACGGCGGCGAGCCGTGCAAGCGTTAAGTAGATTTGTCGCGCACGGGTGATGGGTGCGACCATACCGGCACTAATGCCGGATCCCATCGAACTCGCGATTAAGCGTGCTTGGGCGAGAGCGATGCTAAGATGGGTGACCTCTTGGGAAGTCCTCGTGTTGCACCCCTCTTTTTATTTTCGGTCGGTCGGATGTTTTCGAGCCGATCCCTTTTATTTTCGCGATTGTACGCTCTCACTGCGCGGGCCTCGGGGATCTTCGGAGCGCGGGAAAGGAAAAAACGGCCGGACGAAGGAATTCCACGGCGGCGAGCCGTGCAAGCGTTAAGTAGATTTGTCGCGCACGGGTGATGGGTGCGACCATACCGGCACTAATGCCGGATCCCATCGAACTCCGCGATTAAGCGTGGTTGGGCGAGAGCAGTACTAAGCTGGGTGACCTCTTGGGAAGTCCTCGTGTTGCACCCCTCTTTTTTTTTTACGGTCGCTCGGATGATTTCCGTCGGTCGGTTTTTTTCCGAGGCCGATCCCATTTATTTTTCGCGATTGTACTCTCTCCTGCGCGGGCCTCGTGGATCTTCGGAGCGCGGAAAAAAAAAAAAACGGCCGGACGAAGGAATTCCACGGCGGCGAGCCGTACAAGCGTTAAGTAGATTTGTCGCGCACGGGTGATGGGTGCGACCATACCGGCACTAATGCCGGATCCCATCGAACTCGCGATTAAGCGTGCTTGGGCGAGAGCGATGCTAAGATGGGTGACCTCTTGGGAAGTCCTCGTGTTGCACCCCTCTTTTTATTTTTCGGTCAGTCGGATGTTTTCGAGCGATCCCTTTTATTTTTCGCGATTGTACGCTCACTGCGCGGGCCTCTCGCGGGATCTTCGGAGCGCGGGAAAGGAAAAAAACGGCCGGACGAAGGAATTCCACGGCGGCGAGCCGTGCAAGCGTTAAGTAGATTTGTCGCGCACGGGTGATGGGTGCGACCATACCGGCACTAATGCCGGATCCCATCGAACTCCGCGATTAAGCGTGCTTGGGCGAGAGCGATGCTAAGATGGGTGACCTCTTGGGAAGTCCTCGTGTTGCACCCCTCTTTTTATTTTTCGGTCGGTCGGATGTTTTAGAGGCCGATCCCTTTTATTTTTCGCGATTGTACGCTCGCTGCGCGCGGGCCTCGCGGGATCTTCGGAGCGCGGGAAAAAGAAAAAACGGCCGGACGAAGGAATTCCACGGCGGCGGCCGATGCAAGCGTTAAGTAGATTTGTCGCGCACGGTGATGGGTGCGACCATACCGGCACTAATGCACGGATCCCATCGAACTCGCGATTAAGCGTGCTTGGGCGAGAGCGATGCTAAGATGGGTGACCTCTTGGGAAGTCCTCGTGTTGCACCCCTCTTTTTATTTTCGGTCGGTCGGATGTTTTCGAGAGCCGATCCCTTTTATTTTTCGCGATTGTACTCTCGCCTGTGCGGGCCTCCGGGGATCTTCGGAGCGCGGGAAAGGAAAAACGGCCGGACGAAGGAATTCCACGGCGGCGAGGCCGTGCAAGCGTTAAGTAGATTTGTCGCGCACGGGTGATGGGTGCGACCATACCGGCACTAATGCACCGGATCCCATCGAACTCGCGATTAAGCGTGCTTGGGGGGCGAGCGATGCTAAGATGGGTGACCTCTTGGGAAGTCCTCGTGTTGCACCCCTCTTTTTATTTTCGGTCGGTCGGATGTTTTCGAGCCGATCCCTTTTATTTTTCGCGATTGTACGCTCGCTGCGCGGGCCTCGGGGATCTTCGGAGCCGCGCGGGAAAGGAAAAAACGGCCGGACGAAGGAATTCCACGGCGGCGAGCCGTGCAAGCGTTAAGTAGATTTGTCGTGCACGGGTGATGGGTGCGACCATACCGGCACTAATGCCGGATCCCATCGAACTCCGCGATTAAGCGTGCTTGGGCGAGAGCGATGCTAAGATGGGTGACCTCTTGGGAAGTCCTCGTGTTGCACCCCTCTTTTTATTTTCGGTCGGTCGGATGTTTTAGAGCCGATCCCTTTTATTTTTCGCGATTGTACGCTCACTGCGCGGGCCTCGCGGATCTTCGGAGCGCGGGAAAGGAAAAAACGGCCGGACGAAGGAATTCCACGGCGGCGGCCGTGCAAGCGTTAAGTAGATTTGTCGCGCACGGGTGATGGGTGCGACCATACCGGCACTAATGCACCGGATCCCATCGAACTCCGCGATTAAGCGTGCTTGGGCGAGAGCGATGCTAAGATGGGTGACCTCTTGGGAAGTCCTCGTGTTGCACCCCTCTTTTTATTTTCGGTCGGTCGGATGTTTTCGAGGCCGATCCCTTTTATTTTTCGCGATTGTACGCTCGCTGCGCGGGCCTCGTGGATCTTCGGAGCGCGGGAAAGGAAAAAACGGCCGGACGAAGGAATTCCACGGCGGCGAGCCGTGCAAGCGTTAAGTAGATTTGTCGTGCACGGGTGATGGGTGCGACCATACCGGCACTAATGCCGGATCCCATCGAACTCGCGATTAAGCGTGCTTGGGCGAGAGCGATGCTAAGATGGGTGACCTCTTGGGAAGTCCTCGTGTTGCACCCCTCTTTTTATTTTTCGGTCGGTCGGATGTTTTCGAGGCGATCCCTTTTATTTTTCGCGATCGTACGCTCTCACTGCGCGGGCCTCTCCGGGATCTTCGGGAGCGCGGGAAAAAGGAAAAACGGCCGGACGAAGGAATTCCACGGCGGCGGCCGTGCAAGCGTTAAGTAGATTTGTCGCGCACGGGTGATGGGTGCGACCATACCGGCACTAATGCCGGATCCCATCGAACTCGCGATTAAGCGTGCTTGGGCGAGAGCGATGCTAAGATGGGTGACCTCTTGGGAAGTCCTCGTGTTGCACCCCTCTTTTTATTTTTTCGGTCGGTCGGATGTTTTCGAGGCCGATCCCTTTTATTTTTCGCGATTGTACACTCACCTGCGCGGGCCTCAGGGATCTTCGGAGCGCGGGAAAAAAAAAAAACGGCCGGACGAAGGAATTCCACGGCGGCGAGCCGTGCAAGCGTTAAGTAGATTTGTCGCGCACGGGTGATGGGTGCGACCATACCGGCACTAATGCCGGATCCCATCGAACTCCGCGATTAAGCGTGCTTGGGCGAGAGCGATGCTAAGATGGGTGACCTCTTTGGAAGTCCTCGTGTTGCACCACTTTTTATATTTTCGGGTGGGTCGGCTGTTGTCCGAGGCCGATCCCTTTTATTTTTCGCGATTGTACGCTCGCCTGTGCGGGCCTCCGGGGATCTTCGGAGCGCGCGGGAAAGAAAAAAACGGCCGGACGAAGGAATTCCACGGCGGCGAGCCGTGCAAGCGTTAAGTAGATTTGTCGCGCACGGGTGATGGGTGCGACCATACCGGCACTAATGCCGGATCCCATCGAACTCCGCGATTAAGCGTGCTTGGGCGAGAGCGATGCTAAGATGGGTGACCTCTTGGGAAGTCCTCGTGTTGCACCCCTCTTTTTATTTTTCGGTCGGTCGGATGTTTTCGAGAGCCGATCCCTTTTATTTTTCGCGATCGTACGCTCACTGCGCGGGCCTCTCGTGGATCTTCGGAGCGCGCGGGAAAGGAAAAAAACGGCCGGACGAAGGAATTCCACGGCGGCGAGCCGTGCAAGCGTTAAGTAGATTTGTCGCGCACGGGTGATGGGTGCGACCATACCGGCACTAATGCCGGATCCCATCGAACTCCGCGATTAAGCGTGCTTGGGCGAGAGCGATGCTAAGATGGGTGACCTCTTGGGAAGTCCTCGTGTTGCACCCCTCTTTTTTATTTTCGGTCGGTCGGATGTTTTCGAGCCGATCCCTTTTATTTTTCGCGATTGTACGCTCGCTGCTGCGCGGGCCTCGTGGATCTTCGGAGCGCGGGAAAGGAAAAACGGCCGGACGAAGGAATTCCACGGCGGCGAGCCGTGCAAGCGTTAAGTAGATTTGTCGTGCACGGGGTGATGGGTGCGACCATACCGGCACTAATGCCGGATCCCATCGAACTCGCGATTAAGCGTGCTTGGGCGAGAGCGATGCTAAGATGGGTGACCTCTTGGGAAGTCCTCGTGTTGCACCCCTCTTTTTATTTTCGGTCGGTCGGATGTTTTTCGAGGCCGATCCCTTTTATTTTCGCGATTGTACGCTCGCTGCGCGGGCCTCGGGGATCTTCGGAGCGCGCGGGAAAGGAAAAAACGGCCGGACGAAGGAATTCCACGGCGGCGAGCCGATGCAAGCGTTAAGTAGATTTGTCGTGCACGGGGTGATGGGTGCGACCATACCGGCACTAATGCCGGATCCCATCGAACTCCGCGATTAAGCGTGCTTGGGCGAGAGCGATGCTAAGATGGGTGACCTCTTGGGAAGTCCTCGTGTTGCACCCCTCTTTTTATTTTCGGTCGGTCGGATGTTTTCGAGGCCGATCCCTTTTATTTTTCGCGATTGTACGCTCGCACTGCGCGGGCCTCGGGATCTTCGGAGCGCGGGAAAGAAAAAAACGGCCGGACGAAGGAATTCCACGGCGGCGAGCCGTGCAAGCGTTAAGTAGATTTGTCGTGCACGGGTGATGGGTGCGACCATACCGGCACTAATGCCGGATCCCATCGAACTCGCGATTAAGCGTGCTTGGGCGAGAGCGATGCTAAGATGGGTGACCTCCTTGGAAGTCCTCGTGTTGCACCCCTCTTTTTATTTTCCGGTCGCTCGGATGTTTTCGAGGCGATCCCTTTTATTTTTCGCGATCGTACGCTCGCTGCGCGGGCCTCGGGATCTTCGGAGCGCGCGGGAAAGGAAAAAACGGCCGGACGAAGGAATTCCACGGCGGCGAGCCGTACAAGCGTTAAGTAGATTTGTCGTGCACGGGCGATGGGTGCGACCATACCGGCACTAATGCCGGATCCCATCGAACTCCGCGATTAAGCGTGCTTGGGCGAGAGCGATGCTAAGATGGGTGACCTCTTGGGAAGTCCTCGTGTTGCACCCCTCTTTTTATTTTCGGTCGGTCGGATGTTTTCGAGGCCGATCCCTTTATTTTTCGCGATTGTACGCTCGCTGCGCGGGCCTCCGTGGATCTTCGGAGCGCGGGAAAGGAAAAAAAAACGGCCGGACGAAGGAATTCCACGGCGGCGAGCCGTGCAAGCGTTAAGTAGATTTGTCGCGCACGGGTGATGGGTGCGACCATACCGGCACTAATGCCGGATCCCATCGAACTCGCGATTAAGCGTGCTTGGGCGAGAGCGATGCTAAGATGGGTGACCTCTTGGGAAGTCCTCGTGTTGCACCCCTCTTTTTATTTTTTTCGGTCGGTCGGATGTTTTCGAGCCGATCCCTTTTATTTTTCGCGATCGTACGCTCGCTGCGCGGGCCTCTCGGGATCTTCGGAGCGCGGGAAAGGAAAAAAACGGCCGGACGAAGGAATTCCACGGCGGCGAGCCGTGCAAGCGTTAAGTAGATTTGTCGCGTGCACGGGTGATGGGTGCGACCATACCGGCACTAATGCACCGGATCCCATCGAACTCCGCGATTAAGCGTGCTTGGGCGAGAGCGATGCTAAGATGGGTGACCTCTTGGGAAGTCCTCGTGTTGCACCCCTCTTTTTATTTTTCGGTCAGTCGGATGTTTTTCGAGCCGATCCCTTTTATTTTTCGCGATTGTACGCTCGCTGCGCGGGCCTCGCGGGATCTTCGGGAGCGCGGGAAAGGAAAAAAACGCCGGACGAAGGAATTCCACGGCGGCGAGCCGATACAAGCGTTAAGTAGATTTGTCGCGCACGGGTGATGGGTGCGACCATACCGGCACTAATGCCGGATCCCATCGAACTCGCGATTAAGCGTGCTTGGGCGAGAGCGATGCTAAGATGGGTGACCTCTTGGGAAGTCCTCGTGTTGCACCCCTCTTTTTATTTTCGGTCGGTCGGATGTTTTCGAGGCCGATCCCTTTTATTTTTCGCGATTGTACGCGCTGCTGCGCGGGCCTCCGGGATCTTCGGAGCCGCGGGAAAGGAAAAAACGGCCGGACGAAGGAATTCCACGGCGGCGCGGCCGTACAAGCGTTAAGTAGATTTGTCGCGCACGGGTGATGGGTGCGACCATACCGGCACTAATGCCGGATCCCATCGAACTCCGCGATTAAGCGTGCTTGGGCGAGCGATGCTAAGATGGGTGACCTCTTGGGAAGTCCTCGTGTTGCACCCCTCTTTTTATTTTTCGGTCAGTCGGATGTTTTAGAGCCGATCCCTTTTATTTTCGCGCGATTGTACGCTCTCGCTGCGCGGGCCTCGTGGATCTTCGGAGCGCGGGAAAGGGAAAAAACGGCCGGACGAAGGAATTCCACGGCGGCGAGCCGTGCAAGCGTTAAGTAGATTTGTCGCGCACGGGTGATGGGTGCGACCATACCGGCACTAATGCACCGGATCCCATCGAACTCCGCGATTAAGCGTGCTTGGGCGAGAGCGATGCTAAGATGGGTGACCTCTTGGGAAGTCCTCGTGTTGCACCCCTCTTTTTATTTTCGGTCGGTCGGATGTTTTCGTCGGCCGATCCCTTTTATTTTTCGCGATTGTACGCTCACTGCGCGGGCCTCGCGGGATCTTCGGAGCCGCGGGAAAGGAAAAACGGCCGGACGAAGGAATTCCACGGCGGCGAGCCGATACAAGCGTTAAGTAGATTTGTCGCGCACGGGTGATGGGTGCGACCATACCGGCACTAATGCCGGATCCCATCGAACTCGCGATTAAGCGTGCTTGGGCGAGAAGCGATGCTAAGATGGGTGACCTCTTGGGAAGTCCTCGTGTTGCACCCCTTTTTTTTATTTTCGGTCGGTCGGATGTTTTCGAGAGCCGATCCCTTTTATTTTTCGCGATTGTACGCTCGCTGCGCGGGCCTCGTGGATCTTCGGAGCCGCGGGAAAGGAAAAACGACGGCCGGACGAAGGAATTCCACGGCGGCGGCCGTGCAAGCGTTAAGTAGATTTGTCGCGCACGGGTGATGGGTGCGACCATACCGACACTAATGCCGGATCCCATCGAACTCCGCAGTTAAGCGTGCTTCCGCGAGAGCGTTACTAAGATGGGTGACCTTTTGGGAAGTCCTCGTGTTGCACCCCTCTTTTTATTTTTCGGTCGGTCGGATGTTTTCCGAGGCCGATCCCTTTTATTTTTCGCAATTGTACGCTCGCTGCGCGGGCCTCGTGGGATCTTCGGAGCGCGGGAAAGGAAAAAACGGCCGGACGAAGGAATTCCACGGCGGCGGCGAGCCGTGCAAGCGTTAAGTAGATTTGTCGCGCACGGGTGATGGGTGCGACCATACCGGCACTAATGCCGGATCCCATCGAACTCCGCGATTAAGCGTGCTTGGGCGAGAGCGATGCTAAGATGGGTGACCTCTTGGGAAGTCCTCGTGTTGCACCCCTCTTTTTATTTTCGGTCGGTCGGATGTTTCGAGAGCCGATCCCTTTTATTTTTCGCGATTGTACGCTCGCTGCGCGGGCCTCCGGGATCTTCGGAGCGCGGGAAAAGGAAAAACGGCCGGACGAAGGAATTCCACGGCGGCGGCCGTGCAAGCGTTAAGTAGATTTGTCGCGCACGGGTGATGGGTGCGACCATACCGGCACTAATGCCGGATCCCATCGAACTCGCGATTAAGCGTGCTTGGGCGAGAGCGATGCTAAGATGGGTGACCTCTTGGGAAGTCCTTGTATTGCACCCCTCTTTTTATTTTCAGGTCGGTCGGATGTTTTCGAGAGCCGATCCCTTTTATTTTTCGCGATTGTACGCTCGCACTGCGCGGGCCTCGGGATCTTCGGGAGCGCGGGAAAGGAAAAAACGGCCGGACGAAGGAATTCCACGGCGGCGAGCCGTACAAGCGTTAAGTAGATTTGTCGCGCACGGGTGATGGGTGCGACCATACCGGCACTAATGCCGGATCCCATCGAGAACTCCGCGATTAAGCGTGCTTGGGCGAGACGATGCTAAGATGGGTGACCTCTTGGGAAGTCCTCGTGTTGCACCCCTCTTTTTATTTGTCGGTCAGTCGGATGTTTTCGAGGCCGATGTTTTTTTATTTTTCGCGATTGTACGCTCACTGCGCGGGCCTCGGGGATCTTCGGAGCCGCGGGAAAAGAAAAAAACGGCCGGACGAAGGAATTCCACGGCGGCGAGCCCGTCAAGCGTTAAGTAGATTTGTCGCGCACGGGGTGATGGGTGCGACCATACCGGCACTAATGCACGGATCCCATCGAACTCCGCGATTAAGCGTGCTTGGGCGAGAAGCGATGCTAAGATGGGTGACCTCTTGGGAAGTCCTCGTGTTGCACCCCTCTTTTTATTTTTCGGTCGGTCGGATGTTTTTCGAGCCGATCCCTTTTATTTTTCGCGATTGTACGCTCGCTGCGCGGGCCTCGTGGATCTTCGGAGCGCGGGAAAGGAAAAAACGGCCGGACGAAGGAATTCCACGGCGGCGAGCCGTGCAAGCGTTAAGTAGATTTGTCGTGCACGGGTGATGGGTGCGACCATACCGGCACTAATGCCGGATCCCATCGAACTCCGCGATTAAGCGTGCTTGGCGCGAGACGATGCTAAGATGGGTGACCTCTTGGGAAGTCCTCGTGTTGCACCCCTCTTTTTATTTTTCGGTCAGTCGGATGTTTTTCGAGCCGATCCCTTTTATTTTCGCGATTGTACGCTCGCACTGCGCGGGCCTCGTGGATCTTCGGAGCGCGCGGGAAAAAAAAAACGGCCGGACGAAGGAATTCCACGGCGGCGAGCCGTGCAAGCGTTAAGTAGATTTGTCGCGCACGGGCTGGTGGGTGCGACCATACCGGCACTAATGCCGGATCCCATCGAACTCGCGATTAAGCGTGCTTGGGCGAGAGCGATGCTAAGATGGGTGACCTCTTGGGAAGTCCTCGTGTTGCACCCCTCTTTTTATTTTCGGTCGGTCGGATGTTTTTCGAGGCGATCCCTTTTATTTTTCGCAATTGTACGCTCGCCTGCGCGGGCCTCCGGGGATCCTCGGAGCCGCGGGAAAAGAAAAAACGGCCGGACGAAGGAATTCCACGGCGGCGAGCCGTGCAAGCGTTAAGTAGATTTGTCGCGCACGGGTGATGGGTGCGACCATACCGGCACTAATGCCGGATCCCATCGAACTCGCGATTAAGCGTGCTTGGGCGAGAAGCGATGCTAAGATGGGTGACCTCTTGGGAAGTCCTCGTGTTGCACCCCTCTTTTTATTGTCGGGTCGGTCGGATGTTTTCGTTGGCTTATCCCTTTTATTTTTCGCGATTGTACTCTCACCTGCGCGGGCCTCAGGGATCTTCGGAGCGCGGGAAAGGAAAAACGGCCGGACGAAGGAATTCCACGGCGGCGAGCCGTGCAAGCGTTAAGTAGATTTGTCGTGCACGGGTGATGGGTGCGACCATACCGGCACTAATGCACCGGATCCCATCGAACTCCGCGATTAAGCGTGCTTGGGCGAGAAGCGATACTAAGATGGGTGACCTCTTGGGAAGTACTCGTGTTGCAACCCTCTTTTTATTTTCCGGTCGGTAGGATGTTTTCGAGGCCGATCCCTTTTATTTTTCGCGATGTGTACGCTCACTGCTGCGCGGGCCTCGTGGATCTTCGGAGCGCGGGAAAGGAAAAAAACGGCCGGACGAAGGAATTCCACGGCGGCGAGCCGTGCAAGCGTTAAGTAGATTTGTCGTGCACGGGTGATGGGTGCGACCATACCGGCACTAATGCCGGATCCCATCAGAACTCCGCAGTTTAGCGTGCTTGGGCGAGAGCAGCACTAAGATGGGTGACCTCTTGGGAAGTCCTTGTATTGCACCCCTCTTTTTATTTTCCGGTCGGTCGGTTGTTTTCCGCAGCCGATCCCTTTGTTTCTTGCGATTGTACGCTCCCCTGCGCAGGCCTCCGGGGATCTTCGGAGCTGCCGGGAAAGGGAAAAAACAGCCCGGACGATTGAATTCCACGGCGGCGGACCCGATGCACGCGTTAAGTAGGTTTGTCGTGCACAGGGCGATGGGTCCGACCATACCAGCACTAATGCACCGGATCCCAACAGAACTCCGTAGTTAGGCGTCCTTGGGCGGGAGCAGTACTAAGATGGGTGACCTCTTGGGAAGTCCTCGTGTTGCACCCCTCTTTTTATTTTCCGGTCGGTCGGATGTTTTCCGAGGCCGATCCCATTTATTTTTCGCGATTGTACCCTCACCTGCGCGGGCCTCCGGGGATCCTCGGAGCCGCCGGGAAAGGAAAAAAGCAGCCCGGACGAAGGAATTCCACGGCGGCGGCCGTGCAAGCGTTAAGTAG